>JABUQX010016732.1:50000-58063 GCA_015478945.1 Trachelipus rathkii | reverse complement strand
GGCAGGCCTGTTGATTATCCCTATAATAATGACAAAGGTGAAGGTTGGAAATAAAAGCAAAACACAAGTTTAACATGAATTATTCAAAATTAAAATAATCGTGAGATCTTGTAACCTTAGGCGGCTTTAATGATTAACATTTCCAGGAAATGGACCATTGTTTTGAAAACTTTGAATCTATTCATGGGCCAGGATTTTAAATCGCCATACGTCAATGCAGTATGACGTCATACTTTTGGAAATTCATGAAGTATTTTTCAATTTGGTGCCTTGTTGCCATGATATATACTATTACTTATATATATATATAATAGTACGTACTATATATATCTATATACTATATAATGATAGTATATACTAGTATATATACTCATATAATATATATATATATATATATATATCATATATATATATATATTATATAATCTATATATATTATATATACTATCATAACTTTTAATCTTTCAGTACGTATGACGACTGACGGGACTCTGATCTGATCTCAAACGCTTTGACAAAATCACATATCTTTATTGTGATGTGTCATACTATTATGGCACGTATTTAAGCCTAATGATTGCTATGGAACAAATTGATAGGATAATGTATCTAGTCCTAACGAATCAATGAATGATGGTAGGTAACTGGATGTGACGTCGTATGAAAAAAAAACACTCGTAAATATGGAAAATGCATTCATGATCCTACGTGAAGTATTGAAATGTATCGTCATAGCGGTTAAAAAAACTAAAAAGGGCTCAGAAAGGCTATATGAGATATAGAAAAAGCGGAGTCGGCGCGGCGAAAAAGACGGTCGTTCTGTGACGAGGTGGCGGTGCGGTTGCGGTACGGATGCGTGCGGTGCGGCGCGACCAGGGCCTTGGGGGTTGTTCCAATCCGCGTCGTGTGACCCAACAAACGCTTTTCGCGTACCGCGAAAAACCCCTAATTTGATCCCAAAAACATCTCATACGCCACAATATTCCAATGCTGCAAGAATAGTCTGCAAATTTTTTGCAACGTTTGCAACATGCATACCAAACATTTGCAATGTTGCAATGTTGCATGCAACATTGCTCTCCCGCCGATGTAGGTATATATACTACTGACGCTATATAGACGATACTTTTCTGCTTTTTTCTAATAAACAAAAAAGTTACTCCTCCTAAGATTTTCCAATAGTTCAACTAGCCTCTAGACATCTAATTTCACTGTAGGAAGTAAGAAAGCTAATAACACTTATCTTTCTCTAGATATTGACATGATTACAAAAAAGCTGATCAACACATCTTTCTCTAACATATACACCGAAAACCTTACTTTCACACACATGCCACCAAATTCTTTTCAGCCAATGTTTCCTTTCTTTATAAAAATTGTAATAGCATAATACCTTAAATATATAGAGCCTGTACCATTAACTTCCCGGTTATTTAGAACTTTCAGTACAACGAACTCTTTTCAGTAATTAAACTTCTCAACTCCAATTTATACCCTCTTCCTTAAAGTATACCTTAATTAAAGATTTCCTTCAATAAAATGATATCCATACAACAAGACCCCTTATGCTGCCTTCCATACAACCGTTTTTTTATGTAAATACCTTCTACGATCACCATCTGCACTAAAGAGTTATACAGGAACTGTAGCAGAAACCCTATCCAAACTCTTACCCTCTACCTAAAACTTAATTTTTTCTTTTTACACCCAACTGTTCCATAGGTTCGATTCTAAACCATAATAGATTCCCCTGCCTGCTCCCTTCCATTTCGTCCGTTCGTTTATAATATTTCTCATGTGGTGACTGTCAACGACACATACGTGGCTCAGTACCCAACGCCCAACTCTTCGTCAGATGGAAGAGCATATGGCCGCTCGGCTCAGAACGGCTTCACTTTTCACCTAAGCCTCGCCACATCTAGTATTAAGAAGACCCAGTAGCCACAATAAAACTCACCCTATAAATGAAAACAATATTCACCTATACTGAACTCAAAACCAACCAATTCCTTTGATTAAAAGAAATTCTGGCAATCACTCCATGATTGCCAGTCTCAAACCTTCTTTCAACAGTGATAGTGGTCCTTATCAACTGCAACGTTCCTAACTTAAAAACGTGTTATTTAATTGATTTCAATTCCTTGTTTCAGATGAATTGTTTATATTTATAGATATTTTAATTTTGTTAATTGTTAATAAAAAAATGAAAAAATAAAAAACTCTGCCGTCCTGATGATGGGAATAGTACACACCTTCCCGAAACGATCGACTTTTTATAATTTTTTATCGCATCAATTGTCAGTGTTTAACTTGGAAAAAGTTTCATCCCTTGTATTTGCGTGCCTGCTTACTGTTTTAGTGTTAAGATTTAATAAGAGAAAATTTAAGAAAAGTTTTTAATTACATCAAAAAACAATTGTTAAGGAGCATTGGTTATTATTTATCATAATAGATAACTCTCATCCCAAATCTTACTGATACTACTATATATATATATAGGGGTATATATATATAATACTATACATATATAATATATACATCTTATTATATATATATTACAGTATATATATATATTAACTATATATATATATATAAGTATATATATATATATATATATACTAATATATATACTTATACTATTACAAATGTATATTCATCCAGGGCTGCGGAGTGGTAAAATAACATTTTCGACTCGCCTCGACTCCGGACCTCCGACTCCTATAAATTCAAAATTTTTGATTTTCGACTCCGACTCCGACTCCGACTCCGACTCCACTTAAACAAAAGCAATTGTTCTCGGACTCGACTCCGACTCCGACTCCAGCAGACAAATTCAAAATTTCGACTCTGGCTCAGCTTAGTGCTTACCAAAGTTACAGATAAAATATTTTTTTGTTTCAATTATTTTATTTTCGCTTGCTTCTTGAGAATAAAAAAAAATACTTTCCACATTGATCTAATCTCCAATGGCTTTTACGTAAAAACCGTAAAGACTAGAGGTTGTAGCGGATAGTCCGGCATCCGCCATACCTTTCTCTACCCCATCCGCATTGCATTCCGCTCCGCAATGAATTTTTTTGGCGGATAGCGGATAGTATTCATTTATGCATTATGAGACTAAATGTTCCTCAAGTTTCTGTAACGCAAGATGTTCAGACTCGTTGGCAATAGTAGTTGGTACATGCTTGAGTGAGGATGGAGAAATTAAATGAAGGCTCTTCTCCCTTTAGCGCTGGAACCAAACAACAAAGGTGAAAGGCTTGACAGGTGATGATGATATACTATTTTAGGTAATTGTATTACTCTTCTTTAAACCGTTTGAAGAGGGGTAACCTAAGGACTATGTATCTAAGAAAATCTCTTGTTTTGCCAGACGGATCTCCGTTTCTCCGACTCTAGTTGCCAACGGAAGGAAGCGGTGTGTAAATGCTGCTATTACAAAGTAAGGGATCTTTCAAATCGTGGACAGAAACACTTTACTATGCTGGATAAAGATACATAGATTTCACAAATCTACAAAACGATTACGCATCTGTGCAATAGTAACTATTCTGGATCCTAGCATACAAACACCACATTTCTTGAACCACGGGTTTCACAAAGGGTTAAAATTTATTTAGGTATGCCTATGTTGATGAATCGCTCGCTAAAGCTTAGAAATCTTCACTAGCAATAAAAAGGCAAAAAAGATTGGTAGAAACAGACACCACAGTCTTACTATGCTGTTAGCCGAAACCAGTTTGCAGAGATCCTCCGGAGATTTGAAAACGTTTTTGTGCTATCTAGCAGCGATGAAGAGTCTTTGTTCAGAGGTGTCAAAGGACACTGTCATTGATCGAAGATTATTCAAAAAACGAAAGACTCTTGGAATCGGATTAAGATCCATTGGTTTGATGGCGTTATATAATTGTAAAAGTTTTTCACATCTTGCAAAACTCGCAAGGAATGCTTTGCCATTGCGCCTTCAATAAGTGTACCTGGCGAGCATCTTTTCAGCGATGCAGATCTTAATTTACGAAGAAAAGAGATGCAAACTCTCCCTTCAAAAGCTTTAGTTTTTTAACATAATTTGAGAGTTATTAATGTTCAAGTAATTCTGGTATATTAACCTTTCTTTTTTCAAATGCGGTGAGGCTGGGGAAAAGATTGGTCGGGTTGCAAAAGAGTTGAGTTCCATATCTCACAACTCTGGGTAACACAGGTATATATATATATTATATTATACATATATAAACTAATATATATTATATATAGTATACTTATACTACTATATCATATATATATATATATATATTATCGATATATTATATCATATATATATATATATATATAATATAATATATATAACTATATACTATATATATATAGATTAATATACTATATTTTTAATTTTATAAACGAACAAAGTCTACCCCTATTGACCTTTTTGATCTAAAGTTAAATTTTTAAATTTTAACTTATTATAAATTAAACCGTAGCTATATTTTAAAATAATATAGAAATCATAGGGAAATTATATTTTGGAAGTTATAATTAAAAAAAAAAAAATATTAACAATTATTCATGTTGTTTACTTTATGACGCGGAGGAATTTTAAGACATTTTACCCAATGTAGACTCATAACAGGGATGCCATCGCTTGAGTTTTTCTCAAGTTCTTGAGTTTTGGCATTCATCTTGAGTACTTTGAGTTTTTGTCCTAAATATATATATTATATACTATATAATCTTATTATATATTATATCATATATATTATCATATATATAATATATATATACTATTTAGTATATATATATATATATATTACTATACTATATTATAATATACTATATTATTATTTCGTTAAGGCTATTACACGGCAAAATAGAGGGGCTCGAGCCGACGGGGAGCAGCAAGGGGGACGATTTCCCATACCCCGTGGGGAGGGCGGAAGGAACCCCCGCCGACAAAACCCAAATATCCAAATGACGGGCGGTTCCGGAAGACCCTCCCCCGAGGGCGGGACAATAGTCGCCTACCTGTCGTTTCCCGGCAAGGCGAGAGACCCGACTCCTGCCATCTTTGCCATTTACCCTTGGGTATCGCTTCTAGTTAAAAAAATTAAAAAAATAAAACGTGACGGAGTTCGTAAAACGTAAACTGGCCCGTATCATAGATTTGAATCATCAAAATCCCTATATAGAAAAGTCTGATTTATGGCGTCATTTAAAGATACACTGGCACTAATGTTTTTTGGGCCTAACGACGCTACCGTTCAAAAAAGCTCAATGTAACTAGACTTTCTCCAATTATTACTATTATATATACAGTAGTACATATATATAAATATATATATATATATATATATTATATCAGTATATAGTATATATAATATATCATATATCATATATAGTATATATATATATATCTATATATATATATATAAGTATATAATATATAAAATATATAATAGTATATATAATAATAATATAGTATAGTATATATATGAATAGATGAGTAGTATATATATATTATATTATATATACTATATATACTATATACCTATTAGTTACTATATATATATATCAGTGGCGTACCTGGAAGAATACACTTGGGTAGGCAGAGTTTATATAATAGTATATACTACATATATATAGTGTTCTACTTTTAATTCTATAATATACTTATAGTATATAGTTATATATAATATATAGTAGTATAGTATACTATATATATATTATATATATATATATATATATATATATTATTATATAATATATAGAAATATACGTATTATATATCTGCGTTTAAGTAGTATTATATATATATCATTATCTTTATATATATACAAATTTAAACATTGTATTCATTATGTATGAGTGTATACGTATATATATATAATATCATATATATATATAGCTATTATATATACTATATATATACTATAGATATATATACTATATAGTATATATTAACTATAGCTAACGAAAACATGCGAAAACATATTTTAATAATTATGAATACGTACCTATTTAGTTTGTATGAAAAAGCTTGTTTACATGTATTAATTTACCAAAACTTTAATTTGTAAGATCACATCTCCAATTGAGTAATCTTCTTAGGCTATTCATTTTTTTAAAATAGATCTGTCTTTTATAGTAAGTTTTTTTAAAGCGTTTTTTCTTTAAATATTAAAATCACTACACTTACTCCGATTTATGCATGTATTCACTTAATTTATGTTATATAATGCTAAATACCACTCTAAATAAAGTTATATAAACATAATATTCAATATTAAAGCAATCAGGACACCATTTTTATACAAAAATTTTCAAAAGCAAACTGCACCAAGCCACACATTTCGTAAATATTTACAGGAAGAGAACGAAAAGTTTCGAGATATTATTATTATCGATTATTTATCGATTATATAGCGCTAGACCAGGACTAGCCCGCTCTCTTATAAGTTGACGTATAAGAAATGACGTTCAGTCGTCCGAACCGGGGCAAAGATTTTTTAACTTCTAAGATCAGCGTGAGGAGCGAGAATTCTCTAAACTGAATTCAATTATTATTACAGCTATTATTATTGTGGTTGTTTTTCTTTAATTTATGATGAAAAATAGTCTTCTTTTTTTTCAACTTTGTATATAAAACTTGTTCACTAATTTAGTATACTGTTTACAATTGTATTTTCAATTATTTAAAATCATAAAAAATATTGGGGTAAGGAGCTACCGTACACAGCCTTACCCTACATATATACGGCCCGCTGATATACTATATATATATATATATATATATATTATATATACTATATATACTATAATATACATATATATATAGTATATATAAATATATATTATATATATATATATTCATATATAATTATTAACAACTCCCAGGAAGGGACTCTCGCCCTGTCAGTTGGTCAAACACTCTTCTTCTGGTGCCCCGAAACTCCTTAACCCTCAGAGCATTCTTTAGGAAAGCCATTCTTTTTCGCAATTGTTATCCCGATGCCCAGTTCCTGCTGGTTAATACTCTCAGGTGGTTTTTCGCCCTTTCAGTTAGAACTAGCATTTGTCTTTTCTTTAGGCTTCAAAAGACTGGGTTCGACCAAGATGCTCCAGAGGATCTTGCTCTAGGCGCGCATAACCGGATTCTAAACACTGCGTCCAAAGAGTAATTACAAGCCTAAAAGGAAAGGACCAGGGTTGCTACTCTGGTCGCCCTATAACCAGGCGATGAAAATCTTCCACTTGTCCTGGACAGCTACGAAACAGACTTCCAACCTTCTTTATATACTATATATATAATATATATATAGCTATAGCTATACTATATATCTATATAATATATCATAATATATATAAATATAATATTATATATATATATATATATATATATATTATTATTATATATATATATATTATAGTATGATGGAGTACTTTGCGGCCTAGACTCTAAATCCTCATCCTTCATCCGCGGATAGTGATTTTCTACTATCCGCATCCGCGGATAGTCAAAAAATCACCATCCGCTACATCTATTGCTGAAAGACATAAAGATGCAGGCGCAGTGCAACATATGACAAACAAATATATTTTCAGTTTCGGAAACAAAGTGCAAACCAATTATAATGCAAAGTATTGTTTACTTTTATTAGTCAACAACAGCCATTTTTTAAAACATAACAGTCTTAATACTTTCAGTTTCAATAAAATATAATATACTAATAAAAATATCAGCATTAATAACTAATCAATAATAATAAAAATAACTTAATAATAATAATAATTAATAATAATCATATAATAATAAAATAATAATAATAATATATAATAAATAATTAACCAATAATAATAGTAATAATAATAATTACTAATTAATAATAATACATAATAATAATATAATCAATAAAATAATAATAATAGATAATAATAAAATCAATAATTAATAATAATAATTAATAATATATAATAATAATAATAATAATAAAAATATAATAATAATAATATCATTAATAATTAATAATCAATAATAAAAATAATATTAATAATAATGAATAATAATAATA
>JABUQX010016732.1:32500-47500 GCA_015478945.1 Trachelipus rathkii | reverse complement strand
AAAAATAATAAAAAGGAAAAAAATTGAGAGAGAAAAAAAAGAAAAAAAAAAGAGAAATTAGAGAAAAAAAAGAATAGCAGAATGTTGACAAAAAAAAAAAAAAAAAAAAAAAAGGAGGGAATGTAAATACGAACAAGGGAAGTATGTCCTCCTCTAATTTATTTCAGTTTTGATGTGGTAGGGAAAAAGCGGTGTATGGGAGATAACTCGATATTGTACTGACAGCAGAGGCGAAGAGTGAAAGTGAAGTGTAGATATGAAGAGTAGGTTTTAGAACTGGAAGGGAGAATGGAGGGAATTAAAGAACAAGGTAGGATTTTTTAGGGAGGGCTATATAAGTAGCCACAACTGTGTGTGATTGTGCCTCCCTTCACTTGTGCTGCCAAATACACACGCAAACATGCGCTCGCATTTACACTAAAGTAACTGACTTTAGGATGCTTGCCTGTGACCAGATTAAAGTATATTTCTAGTAAGGAGTGACACAGAGGAGCAAGTGTACTACTCTTTAATGCCATAAGTGAAGTGGTTTTTGAAGGTATTGTGTATGAGGTAAAAAGTATTCAACCATGAATCTTGCAAAAGGAATTTTTTGCTACTATCGAGTCATGAGTTTAGATATTGGGAGAAAAAAAAGGAGAAAATTGATAAGCGAGAAGAAGATGGCGGGGTGTTGATGAGGGAAAATTGTCGAAAATGGAATGCAAAATGAAAAGACATAGAAATCAATTGCAATTCATTTCTCTCTATATTTTCTCAAACCACTTAAGATACTGTCATGTGCCATAATCATAACTTCCTTTCGTAAATAAAGTCAGTTTTATCGATATTTATTAAAAATGTCTGTCGAATTTATTAATAAAATTTGTCTATAGGAGTCATATTCTGAATGGGTACAGATTTAGCCCATGGTTTCTACAATCAACAAAATGCACTTGTAAATGGTTCTGCTATTCTGCAAAAAGTGCCTCAAAACATACTTTCTTCAATAACATCTTCTTTTTTTTTTTCTTTTTTTTTTTTTTTTCAATCAACATTTTATTTTATTCCTTTTTTCAATTAATATATATATATAGTATATATATATATATTATATATATACATATATATATATATTATATAATAAATAGTGGGGTAAAGGCCTAAATAATTAATATTACTATACTATATATATATAATATATAAGGTATAGGTTATAAAATTGTAGTACTATAATATTATAGGGCCTATTTTATTATATTATATCATAGGAATGGTTATATAGTATAAGCTCAAGAATACGTAGTATGTGATAGTATATGATCGTACTGGTACGTAAGGATAGAAATATATATATAGTAATATATAATATAGAAATAGAGATAGTTTGAGTATATATATATATATATATTTTAGTATATATAAATAGTATTTTTGTAATGAGAAGAGTATATATATATATATAATATTAATTGAGAGCTATAAGTGTAATATATAATATACTTGATATGATGTTATGTCACCGTGAGAGGTAGAACGACAATAATGCTAAGGAAGAAAGAAAAGGTAATAATATATATATAACAATTAGTAGTAGAGGAGCAGGGAGAGGGTAGTATAGGATGAATTTAATCATGAATGGTGAATAATGATAGTAAGGGAATAAGTTTGAAATGATTATACTTGTATTCGCAGGACGATACTTGCCCTTATTAGTGAGCGAAGTATACGCTGGAAGGGTCTAGTAATAGGTATTTAGGTGATAATAAGGAGTTTTAGAGAGAATAGTGATATATGGACAAAGGGTCATTTATAATAAACGCCTATGAGTATAGATTAGTATTAAAACGATGTTCACGCTGTGACTCTCGAGGAAGGAAGAAGCATATGGGAGGTGAGTACTCTGGTCCTGGCAGTCTAGAGCGTTAGACAGATATGGGGGTTTTTATTTAATATTGAAGACTAAGATAAAGATCTTTAGATTATATATATAGGGATTGGACTTATATGTAGTATAGTGGGGGATGAGGTATGAAGGTAGAGATTATAGATACTAGATTAAGGAGAAGGAATTAAATCATTTTTATATATAGTATATTATATTATATATATTATGGAAAAGGGGGGGATTTATCACGGAAAGTTAAGATAAGTATGTATTTTTTGAAACAATCATAAATTTGTATACTATTATATACGTTACCAGCGGTGTATGTATGGTGTGAATACGTGGGGGCATATATATATTTAGAAGTGCCATATAGCGTCCAAGGAAGTAAAGTATTTGATAAATAGTAGCATAACCTTTGATATATTTTAAACAAAGAGGGAATATGATTTACCCAAAAAGACGCAAAGGCAATAAAAAACAGTGATAATACTCGCTAGATATATTTCATGCTAGCACAATCTCCTTTGTTTAGCGCCATTTAGAGCACGACGAGAGAGATATTCTAGCCATTATGTATGAGTTGTGAGGGAAAAAGTAACTCGTGGTATGTTGGTATTGTGAAATGTTGAGCGAATACTCTTTATACTTTGTTTCAATTTTTAATGATGAACGCGGAGGTGAAGTGTGAATATTGATCATATATGGTATGGAGCTATTTACGTGAGATATGGTTAGGACTACAGAGAATGTCGCGCTCCACGCAGGAGAAATAAACAAATAAGAGTGATTGTATAGGCGCGTACAATATTATGAAATTGTAAAATATCATCGTTTCTATTTATGGAGCTGGAGGGTACGTGAGCAAGGAGGAACAGCAAGGTATGAGAGACTCATAAGAAGGGAAGGTGGTAATGATATATGGATATGTAAATAAAGTGATTAAGTATGTCTGAGGTATAAGGGTATTAATGGGACTGTAGGGAGGTAAAGTAAGTAAGGTAGGGGTATGGCGAGATAGATATTTTAGAAGATTATATATTATTATGGGGTGGAGCGAGAGTGGGTGTAGAGGCGCGCATGATAGCAGGAAAGTGGTGTAATGAGACGTAGGAGCATAATGTTAAGACGTAACCAACTATCCCCGTCAAGCGGAGAGAAAAAAATATTTAGATAGAAGTATAATACAAATTAATGATAATATATTATATATTATAGTATATATATTATATATATAATATATTCATAGGTATTATATATATATACTATATATATACTATATATTTATATATATTATAATACATATTATATAATTATATATAAATATAATATTATATAAATATATATATTATAATACTATATATATAATATTATATATATATATCATAATAATAATATTATATATATAAATTATATTAAGATATTTAATTATTTATATATATTATATACATATTAATATAATATAAATAATATATTATATATATATAATTATAAATATTAACATACTATTAATATATATATACTATATATATATATAATATATATATATTAAAATATATACTACTATTAAATGCTAGCTTAAGATTTAAGATATATAATAACTATATAAAGTATATATATATATCATATTAATTAATACTATTATTAATATAAATAATATATATATATATTATATATATATATATATATAATTATTTTATAAACACAATACATACTATACTAAAATCTAATAAACCACACAATAACCCGCTTTCATACAGACCTATATCATTGCTCTCTCTCTCTCTCTCTCTCTCTCTACAATATCCAAAATATTAGAGAGATTAATCCTAAATAGAATCTCCCCTACTATCCCCCTCTCAGATACCCAACATGGATTCAGACAAAAACATTCCACTTCTACATTACTAACCAACCTGACACAAAGCATTCTCACAGGATTTAACCATACCCTACCCTCCAAACGCACTCTTCTTGTAGCAATAGACATAAACAAGGGTTTCGATACAGTTCCAAGCCACCTTTTAATATATAAAGTATAAAATACAGAAATGAATATCAATGACAAGAAAATAACTGCAAACTTCCTAACCAGACGTACAGCTCGAGTCATTCAAGGACGTCACACCTCCCGCACATACAAACTATATAATGGAGTCCCCCAAGGCGCCATTCTATCACCAACATTATTCAATCTTTCTATGCATGAACTACTTCAACCCACAACCCCATCTATAAAAATAAGCAGTTATGCAGACAACCTAACAATCAGAGCTCAAAACTCCTCTATAAATACAGGAAGAGGAGAACTACAACAATATATAAATCAATTTGAAAAATAGCTATCAACTAACTAATAGAATGACGGTCTCCCCTCAAACATCCTCCATCACACTACACACACCCGATAAAAGAGAATTCAACTCCCATCCAAATGTAATTCTTTCAAATATTAGATTTACTCTTAATAAACAACCCACTATGCTGGGCTTAACCTTCGATACACACACACACACACACATGACATTTACCCTCCACACAAACAATATTACAACAAGAGCCACACAAAATTTAAATGCGATGAAAACTTTAATCGGGACAAATTTTGGCCAAAACAAAGAAACCCTCTCAATAGTATACAGGCAGTACCTCCGTCCCTTTTTAAGCTATGCATCACCAGCCTGGGTGCCAGCAATATCACAGTCGTCCAATAAGCAAAGCTCTTAGAATAATAACAAGCTGTCTTCCCTCCACTCCCATCCATCACTTACTAAACTAAACAAAATTCTTCCAGTAAGCATCCATCTCGACATATTAGGCCGCCAATTAATTATATAGCAAGTCACTTTCAATAGACTATCCCTACATCGTACCTTACAGCAGCCCCTTCCACCGAGAAGGAAAAGGATCAAACCAGCTTTGTACTACTTCGATATTTACAACTCACTCACTCCCACGCCCCCTGACCCTGATACTCTCATCATTAAACACATTCACACTCCGCTAACCCAAAGAACTATCTCTGCATGCCCAAATAACACCCACACACTCCAGACCCACCCACACGAAATATCCTCCACAGATAAATATGCAGGAGAGTGCAACGTAGAGCATTAAGGATAATTTCTGGCTTTGAGGGTAAGAGGTATGAGGAGAGGATGAAAGAGTTAGGAATGTTTTCTGTAGAAAGATATTTTTTTTAGAGGAGACAGGATACAAGTCTGAAAAATATTTACATCTCTCAATAAAACTTAGTCAATAAATTTTTTATAGTCGACCACGGACGGGAGATCAGAGGGCACAATAAGAAAATTAGGAAAAAGGCATAACATCTTGATGTAAGAAAACACTCATTCAGTAATAGGATTGTTAATTTCAGAAATGGTTTGTTGTAGGACATTGTTAAATGCGACTCACTTGCAACATTTAAGAAAGGATTGGATAGGTATATGGATGGTTTGGGCATAACATAGTATATTTTGACTAAGCCAAATTGGAGGGCATTTTTAGTTAGTTCAGGACGAGCTGTCATAGAGTTTAGTGCTGGGGCCTTCAACTGGCGGGGCGACTTGGCAGGGAGGTCGCACGCCTTGTTGAAGCGGTTGAAAAGGGTGAAGTCCAGCAAGCTGCTAGAAGTGCTCTTGATGGAAGGCAGTGCGGCGATCTGGCGGTTCTTTAACAGTGCCGCCGGTGGATGGGGCTAGGCTCCATGTTTGTCTTCGGGGATAGAGCTTTCCGAAAACTCTCGCCCGGCACGTTACCCGCCCATGTCGTAAGAACTCTGTATATAAGTGAGTGACAGTTCTCACCTGTAGATACACAGTCGTGTAAATACGAGGTGATGGAGATTTAGGGATCATGGGGTTGTGTAACTCCGCACACTTGGTGCTGGTAGGTGATGGGAGATGGGGGAAGATTTTACCGAAATCCACCCTCAGTGATCCCTTCACTCGATCTCTTTCTTCATGCGGGGTTCGGTCCGTATGGAGGGGGTTACCATTCTTGAGTGGAGTGGTCTAAAAAAAATAAAAATAAAATAAAACTGCATGTTATAACTAGGACAACAAACATATTGAAGCTTGTAGTGCAGTAAGCATGTACCTTAGCTATAATTTATAGTTTTGATAGCAGCCTAGCTGATGTATACATTGACAACCCCTAGGGCGAAGTGTGGGTTTTGCCTGAGTATATGTTGGGCAATTGGGCCTATTTACTCTAGTTTGACTAGACAGTCTCGATAGGCCGATGTGACTTCTTGCTGTCATTTCCATTTTCCAGTTCTCTGGTATCGCATCAAACATTATAGATCATTTAAAAATTAAATAATGTGTCTTTGGAATGCTGCTACTACCCTCCACTGGAATTCTACCATAAATGACATCAGGACCACCAACTTTACTTGGGTCAATTTGGTTCAATAGATTTAATATCTTTTACCTCAAATTCAAATTCTATAAGTCTTTTTATTATACACATACAGAAACTATTAGTCTCTAAACTATTATCCAATCTTTCATCAGTAAACACTGATGCAAAACAAGCATTGAAAATGTTAATCAGTTTCTTATCTGAACTTGATAAATTTTCAGCAATTTTAAATGGACCAATTGTCCTATTCTTACTTTAAATTTATAAAAAAAAAACTAAAAACTTTTATAAGTTCTTTTTACTATTAAAAACTAAATTAATCTCCACCACTCTCTTTGCCCTTCTTATTGACTGGTTAAGTTCGTTTCTAATTTTCATATAAATGAGATCGTATTACGGTAATTTGGACATTTAGAAAGGATATATGGAAGTCAATTGATTAAGCGGTTGTAGAATGGTGAGTGTGTTGAGAAGCGACCAGCTGGGAGACCAAACAAAAAGTGGAATGAGTCAATAAGAGTGACTGAAGGAAAAGAATGTGAATTTAGTTCAAGCGAGAGGAATGGTGCATTATAGAAGTGAATTGTATGGTTTTGTGAAAGGGTATGGTTGTGGGTCTGACCCAGGGGATGAACCCCGACATTGATGGTGTAAGGGTGAAGCTCAGGGGTGGCTTTTGGCTGTGATGAGTTCCCACTTAAGGGTTTGAGAGGGGTAAGGGGGACTTTCTTGGTCAACTTAGGGTATGTTCTACTTAACTTTAAAAAAAAAATTATTATGATTATTATTATTATTATTATTATTATTATTATTATTATTATTATTATTATTATTATTATTATTATTATTATTATTATTATTATTATTATTATTATTATTATTATTATTATTATTATTATTATTATTATTATTATTATTATTATTATTATTATTATTATTATTATTATTATTATTATTATTATTATTATTATTATTATTAAGCTAAGAAAACTTTCAAGAGAACTATTTATTATATATAAATAGTAGTCCACAAGAAAATATTATTTCCTCACATGTAGATAATTCAATTGCATGTTAAAATAGCCTACATTCTAAAATGACATTGCTACCCTTCAAAAATCGAATGCCTCTTCACCAATTAAGCTTGCATAAGATCTTAAAAAATTTGTGTAAAAAAATTGCAATTTATAAAGCTAAATGTAAATTATATAACCTAGTCAATTAACAATTTAATTTATATGTGTCTGTTATAAATTTCCTTTTAAAATTAAACCATCTATAATTTAAATAATAAAAATATATATAAATAATAAGTTTTTTTTTGTGCCCCCCCAAAAAAAGAAGCTTATCCAACCTTACCTGTATGCGTTCGAATATGCCTTAAAAGATCCCCCGAGGTTTTGCATTTTTTTTGACAAGCAAAATTTGGACAGACATAAGGCTTTTCTCCAGTGTGCTTTCGTATGTGAGTTTTTAGAGCATATCCAGTTAAAAAACTTTCTTTACAATAACTGCATATATGAAGAGTAGATCCTCTCTGTTTTCTACTGTTAGGAGCCTGACAAAAAAAACTTTGTGCAAACTCTTTACAAAACAAATTTCCAACAATTTAGAATAATTTTTTACCAAAAATAGAATTTAAAGTTAATAATACCTTTGCTAGGACAAAATGACTTACTTTTAACTGTGAATAGGAAAGAATTTTGCTTTCAGGTTCCTCCAATGAATTTATTAAACCAGACTGAACAGTAATCAAATCATCATCTAGGGTTAATTTATCTTCATTCGAACTAATTTGTTCAAGGCAAATATTTTCCCCTTCATTTGATACCTTTATATTATCACTGGTTAGAATAAGAATGTATTCCCCTGCCAAAACACAAAGAGTTAAATAAATAAAATAACGCATACTGACAGAGTAATTTAGCCTAGTTTATATATATATATATATATATATATATATATATATATATATATATATATATATATATATATATATATATATATATATATATATATATATAACATATATATATATATATATATATATATACTAAATATATATATACATATCTTCTTTACTATATATATATACCGTATAAAAAATAAAAATATATATATACAGAGAAATATATATATAATATTATATATATATATATATATATATATATATATATATATATATATATATATATCTATATGCTATATATACTATATATATATATACTATATATATATATATACTATATATATATATATATATATATATAGATATATAAAGGACTAAGTATTGAGTGTGCTAGGAACACATGAGGGTATGTTGTTACCTGTGTTAATGTATAGTAGTGAGACTATGGTCTGGGAATAAGAAGTATAGATCTAAAGTTTTATGTAATTTGGATGGACAATCTTTGTGAGTTTGGTAGAGGTGAGAAGAATTGATAAAATGAGGAATGAACTTATTAGAGAGTTGTGTGGTGTGAAGAAAGGTGCGTGGGAGAATAAATGAAGTATGTTGAGATGGTTTGGTCATATGGAAAGGATGAATGATAGTCAGTGGGTTAAACGAGATGTATAGTGGTAGTGTGTTGGAACCGACCGGCTGGGCAGACTGAAGAAAAGTGGATTGAGTCGGTGAACGAATGTCTGAAGGAGAGAAATGTGAGTTTGGCAGAGGCGAGAATAAAGGTGTATAACAGGAGTGAATGGCGGGGATTGTGAGGGCTATGGTTGTGGCCCACCTGGGCTAAGGGATGAACAATCATTGACGATCTACCATAGTGAGGGACCATCGCTGTCCCATGAAGATTTAGGGTGGATTTTCTGTCTGTGACGAGCTCTCACTACTAATTAATGGTACTGGGGCGGTAAGGCTGGGCTTTCTTTTCGACTTATGTCATGTTCTTCTACTGCTTTTCTTTCCGATGCTCGTCACGCACCTTACTCCCATTCTTGGGAAAAGTATGGAGTGCATAGGCAAAGAAAAAGAAGAAAAAAAAAAAAAAAAATATATATATATATATATATATATATATATATATATATATATATATATATATATATATATATATATATATATATATATATATATATATATATATAACTCTTATATATATATATATATATCACCCACCTTCTCTTCCAAGACTGGAGGTAAGGTGAGCAACATGCACCGGAAACAGAAAAGTAGTAGAAGAATATGAAGCAGGTTGAAGAAAGAAAGCCCAGCCTTACCTGCCCCGCTATACCTTTTAGTGAGAACTTGTCACCAGTCAGAATCCACCCTAGAGCTTCATGGGATCGCGACGGACTCTCACTATGGCATCTCATCAATGTGGGGTTCATCCCTATCCCAGGTGGGCCACAACCATACCCACTTATAAATCCCCGCCATTCACTCCTATTATGCACCTTTCTTCTCGCCTCTGACAAACTCACATTTCTCTCCTCCAGGCATTCCTTTACTGACTCAATCCACTTTTTCTTCGGTCTCGCAGCTGGTCGATTCCAAGCACACTCACCACTATACATTCGCTTAACCAACCAACTATCATCCATCCTTTCCACATGACCAAACCATTTCAATATTCTTTCATTTATCCTCTCATATATATACGGTATATATATATATATATATATATATATATATATATATATATATATATATATATATATATATATATATATATATATATATATATATATATATATATATATATTTATACATATATATATATATATATACTAGTATATATATATATATATATATATATATATATATATATATATATACGTATATATATACAGTTCTGTTTTACTATACTTTGTAGGCCTCCGCTCCTCTCCTATGAGAAACGGGCTATCCTGAGATATTGAGCCACAACAGCAGGCCAGGCCAAGAGATCATTAAGAAGGTTTGTATCAAAGTTATGTCTGATGTCCATCAGGTCTGAGCAGTTTAGTAAGAGAGGTCTTGTGTCATCATTGGTTGAGGAGTAACTAGAGATGTACTGATAGTATCGGTATCAGTATTGGCCATTTTTTTGGGTATCAGTATTGGTTAATATGGCCGATACTTCTTACTTTTTGGGTGAAGAATTATGAGAAACTGTTAGATTCAATAATAAATCTAGTTTCGATATATAAAAGGTTCTAATAAGGAATTCCTTAAGCTAGCTGAAACCCCACAAGAATGGCATCTCCGACGGTGAACCACTACTAGAATGCATTTAAATAGCATAAAAGAGGAGCTTGCTCACGTGACCAAAAAAAAATTCACAAAAGTGGAAGCCACCTTATCAGCAACCCCTGGCAACAGCACTGATAGTGACGATGGTGGGTTTTCAGTAAATAAACCTACTGAAGATGAAGAGGACTTGGATATGTTGCATTGACATCTCATTCACCTTCAAAGGAATCACACCAAGGAACCTCATCAAAAAAACTGAAGAGACAGTCATCAAGGAGCAAAGATAATTCAAATTTGCAATCTATGAAAGAGGAGATGAGGCTCTACGAAAACATGGAGATGCTGCCTACAGAAGAGAATCCTTTCATGTGATGGCATGAAAATGGGCCAAGGTTTCCATTATTATCAGTGCTTGCAAGCAAATATTTATCAGCCCCTCCCTCATCAGTCGAGAGCGAGCGTATTTTTAGTGTAGGTGGGAATGTAAACACCCCAAAAAGGAACAGGCTCTCGCCAGATACTAGTGAAAGCTTAATGTTTTTGCATCACAATTTGAGAATTTTGAATTTGAGTATTGAATGATATCTATCTTTATCTTAAAGGAGTATATTATTATTATGTCATGTTTAAATAATAGCGTTTTTTATTTTGTCTTTTCAGCTGATTAATTGAGGTCTCTTCTTTCATTATTTTTATTCTTTATATTGTAGCTAGTTAAAGAATCTTCTTGTAAATTGTAATCATGTTAAAACATTAGGACGTGTCAAATTTTTTGACTTCCTTTTTCAACAAATGAGGGGGTCAAAAAGTTGTGTTTTCACAATTATATTTTCAAGAACTGGTAATTACATTGGTTTGCTTGGTAAATAGCTACTTCAAATTGTGATATTTTCATGTTTCTGTCTTCTCTAAAGAAGTGCCTTCTTATCATTATTTCTGTCTGTACTTCTGCTTCAAGGTTAAGAATATACTTATATTATACTATAATATCTGTAAAAATATTTAATGCCAATCGTAAAAGTTTTTAAACTAGCAATAATCATTTGCAGCTGAGTGTCTTTTTATTAATTTTTATTAATATCATACAAATAGTGATATTTTCTTGTTTTTCTTTTTCCAGGCATGAATAGTTTCTTCCACCTGCAAAATTTGAAAATTCAAAACCATGGCTAGTAAAAGGAAGACAAGACTGGCAACTTCCACTCACATGAGTAACTTCATTGGAACTGGTAGAGAAATGCTGCCTTCTGAACTCCCAACTCTACGTGATGTTCTAAGATATGGGCTTCTGCTAAGAGAGCAGAGTGGAGAGAATGTCAGAAATTACCCAACAGCCACTCTTGCAAAGGATATTTATCCAAAAGTGTTTGAAAAGAGGGAGCTAGCAAACAGTTGTTTTGTGGTGCCAATTTTAAATTCGAGAGCCACAGTCCTGAAGATAGAAGAAAACTGGGAAAAGGTCAAAAACATATTACTTGGCAGAGGAAAGCTGGAATTGAAAGAGGCTTTCATAGCAACGTTAGACAAAGCTCTTTGACATCCTCAAATGCAAGTGTGAGATTAAGCTATGTTTATAATTTGAGGGTCCATGTCCAGGTGGTGCTGACTGTAAACATGAAGTGCACATCTCCTGTTCTTGTTCTAAAGATATAAAGGTCCCTGTCAAAGAACTAGTGTTTATTAATAGTCAAAGAGGGGATTGGATCTGTTGGACAGCATCAAATTGGATTACCAGATCTACCTGAGCAAAGAAGACAAATTAAAAAGCAAAAGAGGCAAGGAGATGAATTGAGAAGACTTTCTGAATATAAAGCAGAAAAGAAGGAAGAGTTAACATTACAACCAAATGAAGTTCTTTTCTACGACAAAGATGAAGAACCAACTGATGTTACAGATGAAGAATGTGAAGATCCTTTGCAAATTCCATGTGATGATTTTGATGTACCTTCTACTTCAAGTACAAGTCAGTATAATACATTACAATTGCACAATGTTGCATTGCAAAGTATTATGTATGGTGTCGGTCTATGTGGCTACAGCTGCCATTACAACAGCTGCATTTTTGGATGCTGGATTAATTACTGAAGGAGACAGGAGTCTTGTAGTTGTTCACAAAAAAGTAAAAGGGCACAAGAAAAGTCATGAAATCGCTTGATGACGAATTTCATGCTCGATGCCGGATAGCAATATTGAATGTATCTTCTTTTATGGACGCAAAAATTCCACTAAAGTTCTGTAACAAGCAGATAACGCAAGTCATCAGTTTCCAAGTATTGTGAAAGAAGAGCATTATATTGCTTGCAGTGAGCCAGGTGGAAGGTATCTTTGCCATTTTACTCCAGATAAAGACTTAACGAAAAGGAAACCTACTGAAGTTATTGCTAAAAATCTTGTGGATTTCTTAAAGAAAAACAACATTGATAAAAGTTTGCAGGCTATTGGTGGTGACTCAATGAATGTTAACACTGGTTGGGAAGGAGGAGTCATAATGGGTTGAGGCAAAGCTGAATCGTAAACTCATCTGAGTTTGGTTTGTGCTCTTCATACTAATGAGCTGCCTTTGCGGCACTTGATCACAGAGTTGGATGGAAACACTTTGTCTAACAACAAGTGGAGTGGTATGATTGGCAACATGCTTGACACTGCTGCAACAGAACTGAAATCAATCCACTCATTTTGTCAGAATATCCTTTCCCGGGCCCTTGGTTCCATTGAGGTGACACAGTTGTCAAAGATCTCTCTACAGAACAGGCTTATGGTTACAGGATAACTCAGGAAATAAGGACAGGTATACTTCCAACTGATCTAGCATTATTAGAAATTGGTCCTGTAAGCCACTCACGGTGGTTAACAACTGCAAATAGGATTTGTCACATATGGGTTTCAAAACATGGCCTTAAAGGCAACAACTTGAAGACATTACAACTGCTTGCGGAATACATTGTTGGAATTTCCCTGCTGGTTTACAATCAAATCAAAATTCTCTTGGGTGGAAAGGACCTCGCCACATTCTTTATCCAATTGAAGCTCCTAAAATCTCAGAAAAGCAGTAGCAGATATTGTTTTGCCAACAATCCAACGTTCATCATGGTTTGCATTTAGTGAAATGGTGCTTCAGACACTTTTATGCTCAGAAGACCAAGAAGAAAGGAAAGCAGGGGTCCATAAGATAAATTGAATTAAGGAATGAAGATGATGATACACCAGGAGACCGATCTGTTTGACCTAGGAAAACACCTGCAATAAATCCAAATGCAACTTCCCTTTTGGAACTGATAGACTGGTCAGAAAAAGTATATAAACCTCCACTTACTTGTAAACTCAAAATATCAGAAATAAGAAAGTTTGTTGAAAAGCCAATGCAAGTTTCAAAGTGGCCATGTCATGGACAGTCCATAGAGAGATGTGTGAAACAAGTAACGGAGGCTTCTGGCAAAGTGTATACTCATGGGGAATGAGAAGGATTCATTAGAGGCCAGGAAGCAAGCAGAAGAATGATGTCTCGGAATGAATCGAAGCAAGATTTGATGAATATTGTTGGTTGAAGCTTTTCACATTTTTTACAATGTGTTTTCAGTGTTTGATAATAGAGACAAAATATAAATAAAATTGTTTGAGTTCATTAAACCACTTTTTGAGCAAATTTTCTTGGAGTTTATATTGTTATCCCCTTTTTTCGGAAATTTCAATAATTATAATCAAGCGCAAATTTACCAAGGTAAGTGTTTATGAATAAGGAAAAACCTTTTAAATTAGGATATTACACATCAAAAGACACATTTTTGGACTCCCTCATTCACAAAAAACACGAATTTTTATTTTTGCCCTCCAAATTGACACGCCCTATTAAAACATAAAAGCTAGTAGCTAAACTTTGTTAATACTTACTGGGAAATGGAAATGGAATATTTTTTGAATAAACACAAACATAAAAAAGTTATTATTATATTTACATTTATTATTCCTTAAAGATACTATTTTAATTTATAAAATAAATATACTTGGGCACAACTAAATATGAAATAAATGACTAAGTACTGGTTGTACAGGGAATGCAATCCTGAATTGTCTATCAGCACACAAATGTTCTATCTTATTACTGTGTATTTATTACATTAATTAAAGTATCAGTATCTGCACCTAAAAAAAATAGAGTATCAGTCTCTTTTCTGGTATCGGGTACATCTCTAGGAGTAGCATCTTTGACAGGAGGGGAGGGTGAGATAAATTTTATATTTAATATTTATATTCCTGAAGGGAAGGATAGTACCCAGAGCGGGGCTGGGATAGCATTACTCCGGTTTGATGATCCAAAGTTTGTTCTGTGGGGCATATTTCAGGTGATATGCTTGGAGTAAGGTGTTATTAAGGTATGCTGAGATCGTTCTTTAGGTTAATTGAGTGTGGATGAGTTTGATAATGGGAATGTCTGGAGGCTGGGGGGTGGCCGGGTGGGTGGGGTGGAAGTGTGTTGTACGTATATATCAGAATAGTATATAGCTGGTGTGATTTTATTCCTTCTTTGTGCAAGGGCTGTAGGGCATGGGTCGCCAAACATTTTTAATTGTTGACCCCT
>JABUQX010016732.1:15000-30000 GCA_015478945.1 Trachelipus rathkii | reverse complement strand
ATATATATATATATATATATATATATATATATATATGATAGCAATGAGTAATGATGTGTAGAAACATTACTCTTTGTTATAGTGTTCTTGAAAAGTCTTTTTCTTTCCAGTCAATTTGTAATTAGTATTCTGTTGTTTAAATATAATATAATAAGTAATCATTTATAATATAAATCAGCTATTTGTGAGTACACAGTCAATATAAGAGGTAACTACATATAAGAAATTGGAGTGTGTTGGAAAATATCAGACCTTAGAAGTAAACCAAAGAAGTTAAATAACAAGAGGGTGGATTGGATAAAACATAGAACAAGAAGGGAGCAGTTATTTATTCATTTTATATTATCTTTATGAGCATTTATTAAGGACTAGACCTAATATAATGACCTTCTAGGACGTGACTAAATTAATATACTACTAACAAATAGCTATTTATATTTATATTCATCTATAATTTTATGGTGCTCGTCATCATCTCATCTCATCTCATCTATCAAATATAATTTAGTATAATAACCCAGGTAATTTTCTATAAGTAATTTCTATAATATTTCTATAATATAATATTCATAATACCCAAGTCAATTTATTATTGTCAATTTGCTCAACTCTGCTCCGTACTGGAAAAATAAGAATGGGGTCTGATACAGAGGAAAAAAAAGAACGAGGGAGAGATAGAGTGCAGGATAGGGAAATGTCCTGTGTTTTCTGGACAGGAGTGTGATTATGAGAAATGGAGAAGAGTGAACGACTGGGTGGAATTGAATGAGAAAGTGAAGAAAAAAGGTTTGATAATAAGGTTACATCTGGAATGGGAGGCTGAGGAAATAACCAAGAATGTAAGCATGATTGAATTAACAAAAGAGGGAGGTGTGAATCTGATATTATCGGCCTTGGATAATAGATACAAGATAGTTAAAAGAGTAGAAAGATTTAATAGTGTACTAGATGTGTTAAAAATAAGTAGAGGAGAGAAAGAAAGCATGAAAGAGTATGTGATGAGATATGGAAAAGTAATGGGTGAAGCGACTTGTTTAGGTATGAATGAATGGGGAAAAGATGTAAAGGGAGCACATTTATTATACACAGCTAATTTGAAAAATTGGCAAGAACAGATTATCATTGGTGGATGTGGGGAAAGTGAATTAGAATATGAAAATATCAAGAAACAAATGTTACGTATATTTGAAGAAAGAAAGTGAGAAAAGCAATTTGAAAAGTAATGAAAAAGAAAAAGAACAAATGTGGTTAGATGTAAGGAGACCAGAAATGGATGCAAGTACAGGAGCAGTAAATAAGAAAGAAAATAGAGAATTGAAAGAAGAAAAACTGGTTTGTTATAAATGTGGTGGAAGAGGACATATGGGATGGCAATGTCTAAAAAAGGGAGGAATTGTATAGAACAAATGGCGTGTTTAAAAGATGGTCATGTAGCCAAAGATTGTATAGAACAAATGGTGTTAAAAATGTGTGTTTGGGTAGGGGAAGGAAAAAAAAAAGGGGAACCCCATTGGACTGAGAAAACATGTCAAACAAGAATGAGACATTAAAAAAAAATGTACGTATTTTATAAGTGGGGACATGAAGAGAGTACATGTTGGTAGGCATATAAAAGAAAAAGAGGATTAAAAAATATATATTTGATGGAGAACATGACCTAAATGATGATGGAGAAAAAAAGAGAGTGAAGGATTGAGGCAATACTAGATACAGGGAGCAACAGTACAGTGATTGAAAGGGATTGACTAGAAGAGATATTGAGGAGTCTGAGTAAGGATGAGGATAGTAAGATTAAAAGAGAGTGAAGAAAGAATTAACAAAACATACAGTTTTGGGGGATCAGATTATACAGGGGAAAAACGATTACAAATACCAATACACACCATGGGAAATACACTATATTTAAAGACAGATTATGTAAATGACATAAATGATAAGGAAATACCCTGGTTAATAGGTAGAAACACTTTACAGAACATGGGAGCAATAATGAACTTAAAAAATAACATTATAAACTTAACAAAATTAGGGTTACACATACAAGGGAGGGTGGATAAAGTAGGACACATTAGATTACCGTTAATACCAAGGAAATATAGGATCTGGTTAGGAAAAGAAAAGTGGTGGATAGGAAACAACGAAAAACAGAATGAAGATAAAATTAGAAAAATACACAAACAATTTGGACATTGCATTAAGGAAAATATTTTTAAAATGATGGAAAAAGCATATGGAGGGGATAATACATATGAGAGAGATAGAAAACAGCTACAACAGACAATACATAAAGTGACTGAAACATGTCAAGCATGTAGAGTATACAAACACACACTGAGTAGACCAATAGTGGGTTTGGAAAGAGCAACGAGGTTTAATGAATTGTTATCAGTAGACATGGGAGAATTGGATGGGAAGAGATTCCTAGTTATGATTGACAAACTGACAAGATATTTACAGGCTACATGGACAGAAGGTAAAAGATCAACAGAGATAGTGGGTAAGATCATAGATAGATGGATAAGTGTGTATGGAGCACCCGAAAATTTTTTATCAGATAACGGAAGGGAATTTCAGAATGAAACCATGGAAGAAATGTGTGAAATGTTTGACATCAAATTATTAGCAACAGCAGCTGAGAGTCCATGGAGCAACGAGAAATGTGAAAAGGCGGTAGGACTGTTAAAGGAAAATCTAAGAAAATTACAAGAAGATGGTTATCAAAATAAAATGCTATGTTTAAGATGGGCAGTTTATGGGAGAAATAACATACCGAATAAGGGCGGGTATACAGCTAACAATTTGGTTTTTGGATGGCATAGAGGAGGTTCAATAACAAAATGGGATGTAGATGAGAATGAGGGATGGGAAGAAAAAGTGGTAACTAAAAATGCAAAATATAGAATAGGAGCATGGAAGGAAGTCATGAGCAATCAACTTAAGGGATAGCAAAGATCTGAAAATAGGTGAATGGGTACATTATAAGAGGGAACATGATAAAAGATGGAAAGGACCTGGTAAAATAATTGGTATAGATTAAAAAACAGTAGTGATAAAACAAGGAGGGTCTATAAGATACACACAACGGGTAGCTACATATTAATAGAATACAAAGAGGAGAAGAAAATAGAATACAAGAGAGAGACAATATAATACAAGAGAGAGACAATAACAGTGATGATCCAGAAGAAGAAGATAAAGAAGAAACAGGAGAGGACATGGATGACAACAGAGACATAATAGATAAAGACAACACAAGAGATGTATCTCTTTGTCAAGAGGAGGAGGTAAAAGAAAGCGATGAAGAAGAAGAATCAGACAATGGCAGTGTATATGGTCTAAGAAGTGAGAATGAAGACGAGGACCGAAAGAGGAAGAAGGTTGATAATAGAGGAGAAGGAACAAAGATCTCAGTAGATTTAAGGAGAAGAAGTGTTGGAAGATTAATAGATAAAACAATTTGGAGGACAAGAAAAGAGGGTGGAGATAAGTGAGGTAGAGCTTGGTAAAGTGAAGAGTAAAGTGGAATCAGAGTTAAATATAAAGGATCTTAATGATGGTAGAATAAACTAGATCAAGTTAAAGGAATTTGAAGAACATGAGCCAATACCAGAGGAAGAAGTTCTTTTAGTGAATGTAAGAGATATAGACGTTATCAAAGCAAAGGAGAGTGAAATATTGAATTGGAAAGAAAACGAAGTAATGGAAGAAATAGAGCCGAAAGGAAGGAAGAGTTTGAATACCAGATGAGTAATTACTGAAAAGGAAAAAAAAGCTCGATTAGTAGTAAGAGGGTTTGAAGAAAAGGGAAATGATGAAGGCAACAAAGCACCAACATGTGCCTCAGAGGCCCTCAAAATGACTTTAGGGATAATAAAGAGAGAGGATTGGGTATGTAAGTCAATAGATATTAAAACAGCCTACTTACAAGGGAAACCACTGGAAAGAGAGGTATTCGTAAAACCACCAAAGGAGCAATACGAAGAAATTATGGAGACTAAGGAAAGCTGTATATGGACTAAAGGATGCAGCCAGAGTATGGTATTACAGTTTGAAAGAAATACTAGAAAATCTAGGAGGAGATTGTTGTCAATTAGAACCCTCAATATTCACAGGACGGACTGAGAGGGATCATGGTGTGTCATGTGGACTAGAATTAAAACAAACATTAATGCTATTAATAACTACAACGGAAACAAAAACAATAACAATAATGGAAAAAAAAAATTGGCTTTTGCTTTGGGTGAAATTTGGCGTAGTCAAAAAAAAACTCCGATATCTTATGAATACCAAACCATCCACATACCTTAATAACTTAAGTATGGTCACACATGCAGTCTAAGACCTAGTGAGTGAGTTGTGTTAATTTTTTGCTCTCCAATTTTATTAATATAATTTGTGTATTTGAAAGTGAATTTAGTAACAAATTAGTGTTGTTGTTTCTAATTAACACTACTGCTGTGTATATAACTTACAGTCATTTAACAATTTGTTATAATTAATTTTGTGATAATTTAAATTTGAAAGCCTAACCTAGGCTAACATAGGTAAGAGTTTTGCTGTTTTCTGTGTCTGGGTTTATTTGGATCTTTAAATAGACTTGCTGTATTTAAATACAGTCTTTATTTAATTGTTACTTTAATTTAGTGATAATTTTAAATTAAATTAGGTTTTCTTCACAGACTACAGTTAAGCCTACTTATAACTTTTAAATATCCCTGCCTAGGCTAAGCTAAATAAATTGTTTAAATTTTTAAAACCTATTTTAAAGAGAGTAGTTAAGACGTTTGAGGCTTAGCGATATTTAAACTGTAGTTGGTAAAATAATAGGTACAGGTTTAGTAAGCTAATAATAATTTAAAAGTATGTATGGCTCTGTGTGATATCTGTGGGGGACTGTAAGAGGTGAATATGTGGATAGATGCCCTGTTTGTGTATTGAATGCAGAGAATGTGTTGTTAAGGAAGGAGATTGGCAAGACTTGAGTGAAAATCGTGAATGGATTGAAAGAAGAAGTATTTGAGGTGAGAAAGGAGGGAAGTGTTAGGAAAAAAGTTAGTAGGGATGTCGAGGCAAGGAGGGAGCGGGATATAGGGTTAGACAGGAATAGTGTGTTTCACCTAGGCAGGAAGATGAGAGGGAAAAGAATAAAGTAGGGTATAATAGGTCTGAAGGTAATCAAATTTCAAATTAGAAATAATGATTTAAAGATGAGGAACTCGAAAGTCAGTCAGCCTTTGACTGCAGTAACAGGTTCGACTGTCTTCAAGATGGGGAGGGATCAGAGAGTGCCAATTGTAATGTTGAGTTTTCTGAAAGGGAAGACTGATAAATTGCTAATTGGAGACTCCAAAACGATACCTAGATAGGACTTTCAAACTAAGAATAAAAAGAGAAACGATTGAGAGTATGTATCCAGGTGCCAGCAGTGAGTGATATCGTGGATAGGATAGATAGAGGGATTGATTCTACAAATGTTGATTTCAGAGGTGATTGTGCATGTGGGTACAAATGATATAGGGCATAGGAAGGTCAGAAGAATTATAGCAGATTATAGGAGATTGATTCAGAAGATGGAAGCTAGTGGAAGAAGTGCATGATTTCTAGGGATTGTACCTAGGTTAGGTGCAGGTCAGGAATGGGGGATTAGGGCTTTAGGTGTAAATGAAAATGTTAGGAAATTATGTTTTTTTCAGAAAAAATATTAGGTTTTGGATTTGTGGAGAGAGAAATTCTGGATAAAGATCTTTTTGCAGCAGATGGAGTTCACTTGAGTCGTAAAGGTGTTGAGCCTTTCAGTACCAGTTTGGAGACTTGTTTAGCAAAAAACTAGTAAAGTTGGGGGTGGTGGGCTAAATCTGGAAACAAATAATAGCAATTGTAACTGTAATAGTGGGGAGATAAATAAAACTAATGTTGTTACAGTTTCAAATAATGATGATAGCATTAAAAATAACAGCATTTCGAGTATCAAATAATGTTTTTAAACAAATGCTCATAGCCTTAGAAATAAAAAAGATTGAGCTGATTAGTTATACCAAGTAAAATGAGAAATCTAGACATTATTTGCCCATAACTAGGCCATGGGTTAATGAAAAATTATATGGAGACTCCTTTCAGGAATATGGAAATAGAGGGATATTCACTTTATTTATACCAGCGTAGAGGAAAGAAGGGTGGTGGTGTGGCGCTTTATGTTAAGAGCAATATTTCAATCTGTACTAATGACTTGACTTTAAAAAATAATCATATAATTGAATCAGTGTGCGGTAGATATCCTTATATAACAATAAATCATATAGAATAGGGGCATTTTTATAAGACCTCCTGGCCAGAAGTCCAGAATTAGATGTTGAAATTGTGAAAGAAATTGAGGACAGCATGCCACAGTAATGAAAAAGGTATTGGCCATAATGGGTGATTTTAATTTTCCTTGCATTCATTGGGATTCCTTGTCTAATATGGACCGTAGTAGTTCTGCATTCATAAATTGTATACTAGATAACTTTTTGACCCAGATGGTCCAAGAACCCACCAAGAATACGATGCCACTATTTAGACTTAATATTAAACTAATAGATGAAAGTATGGTGATGAAGTTTAAGAGTTGAGGAGAATTAGGACTTAGTGACCATAATATAATTAGATTTAATATGAATGTGATAACTGGGCCCAAATTGCAAGTTAATAAGAAAAAGATCATAGATTTCCGAAATGGCGAATTTACCAAATTTCGAGACATGGGCTTAGTATAACTGACTGCGGATAAAGAGTTTAAAGACCAAAACTGTTTTTATCATGTGGGAACACATTTTAAACCAAATTTTAATGAATTTCAGTCAGTATTGTTTTAAAGATAACCCATTAGGGTGGCGAAGAGAAAAACCTGTTTGGTGGAATAGAGAGAAGAGAGGAAATTAATGAAAAGCGGAGATGTTTTAAAATATTCAAGGGTAGTAATAGGCGAAGATGATTTAGAAAATTATTAGGAAAAATAGAAATGAACTTTAACCAGTCAATAAGAAAGGCAAAGAGAGAAGGCAGAAATTAATTTAGCAAGGAATAGTAATAAGAACCTGAGAAAGTTTTTAGCTTTTATAAATTTTAAAAGTAAGGAAATAGGACAATTGGTCCAATTAAAAATTGTATGAAAATTTAGTGAGTTCAGATAAGGAGTTCGGTCAACATTTTTTCAATGCTATTGCTTTCATGTTACAGAGGAAGATTAGATAAATAGTTCAGAGACTAATAGTTCGTGTATGTACCAAATAGACTTACAGAATTTGAATTTGATGTAAAAGATATTAAACGTTATTTAGATCATATTGATCCAAGTAAAGCTGGCAGGCCCTGATGGATAATATGGTTTAGAATTCATTGAAAGAGGGTAGTTAGCATATGCAAAGGCACTGTATTTGATTTTAAAGCGATCTATAACATTTGGTGAGGTACCAGATGACTGGAAAATGGCATATGTTGTGCCTATTTATAAGAAAGGTAGTAAGGAAGATTTGGGGAAATTATAGGCCAGTTAGCTTAACATCTCTGGGTTGTAAAGGTTCTGGAAAGTTACTGAAAGGTCATATAGAGAGAAATATTTAGAAGATACCAAGGTATTGTATGACTCCCAGCATGGTCAGAAAGGGTAGGTCATGTCGACAAACCTTAGAATTTATGGAATACATTACTGACTGCATTGACAGAGGAGATCAGTGATATTGTATATTTAGACTTAGTAAAGGCTTTTGATAAGGTTCCCACATAGGCTGATGAAAAAAGTTATTGCAATGTGGTATATTTATGTGGTATAGGTGGGGTGGTACATGGTTGGATTAAAGATGGTTGCGAAATAGAAAACAGTGCTGTACAACTAAATGGGAATAAATCATCATGGGAAATAGTTAAGAGTGGTGTCCCCACAGGGTTCATAGCTGGGGCCACTATTGTTCCTTCATATATATAAATGATTTAGACCAGGCACTTAAATAGCAAGGTTTCTAAGTTTGCAGATGATACTAAAGTGGGCCACCTCAGTTAGGAATAGTGAAGGATGGCATAAAGATTCAAATGATCTTGATAAACTTCTTGGGTGGGCAGATAAGTGGGCAATTGAATTTTAATAGTAAAAAGATGTAAGGTTCTTCACCTAGTTACTCAAATAAAAGTTTTTTAACTACGATATGAATGGGGAGGGCTGAGTCTGTGGACCAAGAAAAGATTTAGGTGTGATTATAAGCAGTAATTTGAAAGTAGCTAATCAATGCTTGGAAGCGAGAAATAAAGTAATAAGATGCTGGGCATAATAAAATCCCAATGTTGTTTACAAGAGCAATGAAGTTATAAGTAAAACTGTATAATGGCTATGTTAGGCCAGTAATCTAGTAATGTGTACAAAAGTTTGGGCCCTTATTTAAGGAAAGACATAGATATGCTAGAGAGAGTGCAACCTAGAGCAACAAGGATGATTTCCCGGTTTGAGGGTAAGAGCTATGAGGAGAGATTGAAGGAGATAGGAATGTTTTCTGCAAAAAGGCGATTTCTCAGAGGGGACATGATACAAGTCTACAAAAAATTTACATCTATTGATAATAAGAGACCAATAAATTTTTCTTAGTAGAACATGGACAGGTGACCAGGGGGGCATAATAAGAAAATTAAGGAAGAAAGCATGCATCTTGATATAAGAAGCATGCATTCAGTAATAGGCTTGTTTTTAAATTTTGGAATAGTCTGCCAGAGGAGTTTGTTGAGTGTGACTCGATTGCAACATTTAAGAAAGGGTTAGATTCGTTTATGGATGGGTTGGGTATCAATCATAATATAATGACGAAGCCAAATTGGCGGGTTTTAGTAATAGCAGTTATTGTTAGATGGCAGTGTACCATAACTTAGTTATCTAAATGCATAGTGGGATGGTTTGGGTATTCATATTTATATATCATTAGTTTTGACTAAGCCAAAATGGCGGGTGATTTGTAGTGACAACAAATTGACAAGCCCTAGGGTGCTTTGTGGATTTGCATGAGCATGTTGGGTTATGGGTTGACTGGGTCAGTCTCGATAGGCCCATGGTTGCTTTTTACTGTCTCTATATTCCAATGGTCCTAATGTCCTAAAACATCAGTATAACATTTAATAACTACTGATAACTAAAAACCAGCCAATTTGGCTTCGTCTAAAAAAATACTATATGATACCCAACCCATCCATATAACCTATCCAACCTTTCCTAAATGTCTGAACAATCGAGTCCTACTTAATAACCTCCTGTGCCGTAAACCATTCCAAAATTTAAAAACCCTATTGCTGAAAGAATGCTTTTTTATATAAAAAGATGGCATGCTTTCTTCTTAATTTTCTTGTTATGGGCCCCCTGGTCTCCCGTCCATCTCGTACTATGAAGAATTTATTTGGTTCTCTGTATTATCAAAGATGTTTAAAAATTTTGTAGACTTTGTATCATGTCCCCTCTGGGAAATCGCCTTTCTACAGAAAACATTCCTAACCCTTTCAGCCTCTCCTCAATATTCACATGGAAAAAACAGGATGGACTGAGAGGGATCATTGTCTTGTCATCGTGGATGTTTATGTTATTGCGAAAGGGATAGACATTTTTGAGAAAGTAATTATAAATAAATTAAAGAGGAACATTAAAGGTTGGGAGTCAAAAGTCAAATTAAATTTAGAATAAATAGGGGTGTAAATACACGAAAGAGGAGACCACATAATTACTCAAGCAAGTAATTATAGTAAAACTATTATTCTATACCCAATAAAAAAAATTCTACAGTTGAGAGACAGGAATATGAATGAGAAGGAAAAAAACAACATAGATCAGGGGGGACAACTGAATTGGTTAGGGCAGCAAACAAGGCCAGAGGTAAATTATCAAGTAAGTGTTTTTTGGAAAAAAAAAAAAATGAAAAATGGGACTACAGGTGATATGAGGAAACTCATTAAAAGTGGATGGAAAAAATAAAAGCAGAAGGAGAGACATCAAAAAGTAAGACATTAAGAAAAAGGACAGTAAGAAGCCACATGCGCCTATCGAGACTGTCCAGTCAACCCACTAACCCAACATGCTCATGCAAATCCACCAAAGCCACCTAGGGCTTGTCAAATTTACTGTAACCAAAAATCCACCAATTTGGCTTAGTCAAAAAATAATGATATATATATGATACCCAAACCATCCATGTGCATTAATAACTAAGTTATGTCACACAGTGCAGTCTAACATTAATAACTTACATCATCATTTGTTAATTTTATATTATGCTAAATAATATATGATACCACCCATTCCATATAACCTATCCAACCCTTTCTTAAATGTTGAAATGGAGTCAAACTCAACAACTTCCTGTGGAGACCATTCCAAAATTTAACAACCCTATTACTGAATGCATGCTTTCTATATCAAGATGGCATGCTTTTCTTCTTAATTTTTTATTAGCCCCCTGGTCACCTGTCCATGCTCTACTATGAAAAAATTTATTGGTCTATCAATAGATCTAAATATTTTGTAGACTTGTATCATTGTCCCCTCTGAGAAATCGCTTTCTACGAGTATAACATTTCCTAACTCCTTCAGCCTCTTTTCATAGCTCTTACCCTCAAACCAGAAATCATCCTTGTTGCCCTACATTTCACCCACTCTAGCATAAATAAGGGGCCCAAACTTGTGCACAATACTCTATTATTGGCCACATAGCTATTTATACAGTTTACTTTATAACTTCCTTGCTCTTGTAAAAACATTGCGATTTTATTATGCCCAGCATCTTATTTAGCTTTATTTCTAGCTTTCCAAACACTGATTAGCTTACTTTCACAAATTTACTGCTTATAATCACACCAAATCTTTTTCTTGGTCCACAGACTCAGGCCAATCCCCATTCATATTGGTAGTTAAAACTTTTATTTGAGTAATCTATGTGAAGAACCTTACACCTTTTCTGCTAATTAAAATTCATTTTGCCACTTATCTGCCACCCAAGAAAAGTTTATTCAAGATCATTTTGAATTTCTTTATACATCCTTCACTATTCCTGACTTAGCCGATTTGGTATCATCTGCAAACTTAGAAACCTTGCATTTAAGTCCCTGGTCTAAATCATTTTATATATGAGAAACAATAGTGGCCCCAGCACCGAACCCTGTGGGGACACCACTCTTCACTATTCCCATGATTATTGCCATTTAGTGTACACACTGTTTTCTATTTTGCAACCACTCCTTTAATCAACCATGTACCACTCCACCTATACCACATTTGCAATAACTTCTTCATCAGACTTATGTTGGGAGGAACCTTATCAAAAGCTTTGCTAAAGTCTTAAATATGCAATATCAACTGGATCTCCTCGGTCAATGCAGTCATTAATGTAATTCCATAAATTCTAAAAGGTTTGTCTGACATGACCTACCCTTTTCTGAAACCGTGCTGGGAGTCATACAATACCTTGTTATCTTTCAACAAAATATTTCTCTATATGACCTGTTCATTAACTTTTCCAGAACCTTACAACCAGAGATGTTAAGCACTGGCCTTATAATTCCTAAATCTTCCTTACTACTTTTCTTATAAATGTAGGCACAACATATGCTGTTTTCCAAGTCATCTGGTACCTCACAAATGTTATAGATCGATGTTAAAAATCAAATACAGTGCCTTGCAATGCTGTACTACCCTCTTGCAGAATTTCTACCAATAAATACCATCAGGGGTTAATGTTTCTACAGTGGAGAAAGGAATCTAAACAAGAAGGAAAAAACAGAATATAGATCTGGGGTGGGACAACTGAATTGGTTGGGTCAGCAAACAAGACCAGATGTAAATTACCAAGTAAGTGTTTTGGGAAAAAAAATGAAAAATGGGACAACAGGGGATATGAGGAAACTCATAAAAGTGATGGAAAAAACTAAAGCAGAAGAGAGACACTTATAAAATGGGGAGGTTACAAGGAAAAATTACAATAAAAGTATTTGCAGATGCATCATTTAATGGTTTAGGAACAGGGGAATCACAAATAGGGTATATTGTAACGTTAGAAGATGATTATGGACATAAAACACCAATAATATGGAAATCCAAAGTAGCTAACAGGGCTGTTAGATCACCATTAGAAGCAGAAACAATGGGATTGTGTGATGGGTTAGAAATGGGTATATATGTTCAAAATTTATGGGAGGAACTAACAGGGGAAAGGAATATATGTTTAATTGGGTATTCAGATAGTAAATCTTAAGAAAATGCAGTTAAATCACATTCAAATGTTTAGAGTAGAAGATTGAGAGTAGATCTAGCAGTAATAAAAGAATTGTTACGAAAGGGAATAATTGGTGATATATGTTGGATAGATGGAAAAGAACAAATAGCAGATGGATTGACGAAAGAAAGTGGAAATAAAAGAGAATTGTATGAATACTTGATGGAGGAACATTATAGGGATAAGAGAGAAAGAGAGAGAGGTGTGAGATTGATAGCAATGAGTAATGATGTATAGAAACATTACTCTTTGTTATAGTGTTCTTGAAGTCTTTTTCTTTCCAGATTACATGAGTCAATAATATAATATATTATACTAAAATATAATATAAATAATATAAATATTTATAATATAAATAAGCTATTTGTGAGTACACAGTCGATATAAGAGGTGACTACATACTGGTATAAGAAATTGGAGAGTGTTGGAAAATATCAGACCTTAGGAGTAAACTAAAGAAGTTCATAACAAGAGGGTGGATTGGATAAAACATAGAACAAGAAGGGAGCAGTTATTTATACATTTTATATTATCTTTATGAGCGTTTATTAAGGACTAGACCTAAAATAATGACCTTCTAGGACGTAACTGGACCTATACTCAAATGGTCGACAGGAAATTAGGTCGACAGGAAAAATGGTCGACATTATGCCAAAATTCCTGTCGACCTTTTTTCCCATCAGTTTCAGTGTGTCGACGATTTGGACATTTGTAAAAAAAATTTGTCGACCCATTTTCTCTTCCGTTTTTTGTGTCTACGATTTGGACGAATAGGATATTTTGGTATTATCGTTTCATAATATCGATTATTTTACCATATTTTTTTTCCTTTTATTAAATTTATTTTTATTATAACATTAAACAAAAATCAAACTATATATATATATATATATATATATATATATATATATATATATATATATATATATATATATATATATATATATATATATATAATATATATATTTAAAATTTTATTAATAAATAATTAGAGTAATATAAGGAGGAAGCCTATTTATCTCTATGGAGCATAAAAAGCCTCTTTTTTTAACTAAAGAATACCCCAAGGGTATACCGCACCAATGGCAGGAGTCGGGGTCTCTCGCCTTCCGGGGGACTACAGGGTAGGACTATTTCCCTCCTTCCGGGGAGGGTCTCTGGACCCCCGCTCTTTGGTATTTGGGTGTCGCGGGGGTTCCTCCGCCCCTCCCCTACGGGGTATGGAAAACGTCCCCCCCTATGTTCCCCGTCGGCTCGAGCCCCCTAGTGTGCCGTATAAAGCAAAATTTAATATACCTATATATATATATATATATATATATATATATTATATATTATATATAATATATATATATATAAACTTATGTGGATATAAAACGTCGATATAAAAAGAACCGATATATATATATATTATATACCGTATATATATTATATATATATATATATATATATATATATACTATAGATATTAATATATAATATATATATATATTATATATATATATATAGTAATATATATATATATATATATATATCATATATATATATATATGATCGTTAAAATAATCGATTGATTTGTCGACCAAATAGGTGTTGATCATTTGGCATTGTTGATTTAGTGTGTCGACGGTTTGGACGAGTAACAGAAAATTTTGTCGACCATTTTTCCTATGAGAAATTATTTGTCGACGCTTTGGACAAGTGGATTATTCATTATATATTATCTTTATGAGAATTTATTAAGGACTAGACCTTATGTAATGACCTTCTAGGACGTAACCTTTATAACGTGACTAAATTAATATACTACTAACAAATATTTATATCTATATTCATCTATTATTTATTATTCATCTATAATTTTATGGTGCTCGTCATCATCTCATCTCATCTAATATAAATATCATTTGGAATAATAACCCAGGTAATTTTCTATAAGTAATTTCTATAATATAATATTAATAATACCTTAGTCAATTTATTATTGTCAATAATAATAATGATTTTGTCCCAAAAAGGAGTAATAGTTCAGATCGATAAAATAGATAGGATATTCCAGAACTTATTGATTGAGAAGCACAAGAGAATAAGCATGGCGGAGAAGTATTGAGGCCAGAGGTGAACAGAGAAAAGGTAAGTAGAAATAAGAATCGCAAGAACTGTCCTCACTAATGTAGGAAGCGTTCATTGTAATTAGAAATAGTATGGGATTTTGTGGCAGAGAGAAACTGAGGAGTTCGTAGGAGTGGGAGAGTTGATAAGATGAATCCTAGAAAATGTACTATGGTTGCTAACAGGCAGTTCCATACTTCTTGGAAGATCTACAAGTGAAGCTCAAGAGAAGGTTGCTCAAGAAAAAAGTTGCTAGAAGGGCAATCCTAGGCTTGTTGGGGTTCAGCTGGTATTGACAAAGCAAAACTAAAAACGTGAAGGTTGATATAAATTATCTAAAATTTCTAAACTTATTTATGACGTTTGTCGAGAAAAGGCAAAGGTGAACGTATGGTGATGGGGAGTGATGATGCAGAAATCATTGAATGGAAGTCGAAAGCATCAAAGTTCAAGGCGAAAATAATTTAAAAAGAAAAAAAAAGAAACTAAATAAGTACCTAAACATGTTTATAACTTTATATTAAAATCTTAAAAATAATTGGGGGAAAAAAAAATTACAACAACAAAGCTTTATTAGAGCTGACTAAATTGTCTCTAAATAAATAATTCAACAATAAAA
>JABUQX010016732.1:0-10000 GCA_015478945.1 Trachelipus rathkii | reverse complement strand
TTCCAGCACAGAGTAAAGTTAAGAATTCTAAAACTATGTAGTGAAAGACTAGGAAAGTAAAGCTCGGAGGCGTTTATTATTATTATTATTTTCCTACGACTTTTAAATTCTTTTCATATTAACAACCAATACTATTATACAACCTGTATAAGACAACTTATAGTTATTGTCAATTACGATTCACATTTTAAGGATGAAGATAACATCTAAGAAAGTTTATCAAAAGTGCTAAAGTAAAAAATTACCTAAATTACTTATTGTCTTTAAAACCTTGTTTACCTTTGAGCCCAAGGGAAAAAAAATCAATATTAATACACTTCAACTAATCTAATGACGAACTTGTGAAAAATTATTGTAAACCATTGCCATTTTGCATATAAAATAATGCAACCCATTAAGCTACGTAAAAAAATATGAATACAGAGCAAATTTATCACATTTACGTACATTTTTAAAGCTTGAAAGTCAAACTTATAGCTTTTATATAAGGGAGAATCATGATTGCTGAAAGAAATGAAATATTTTAGTGTGTCCCTTTTAGACCCCCTTCTATATGAGCGCTTAAAACGCGTGGTGGTACATTGATCTAACTACATAAGCGCTTTAAATGAATAACCTATTCAACTGGCGCTTGCGAGGCGTCAAAAGCATTCGTATAGAAGGAACCTTAAACGTTTATTTGCAGGACTTTAAAAGAAGTACTCTGCAGAAATGTTTACACAAATAATTGTATTCAATATTTGATTTCCAAAATTTGTATTTTTAATTCAAATCTTCATATAGAATGATCCCTTAGCTCCTTATTCATCTGATAAGCTCGATACATTGACCAAATGGACAAAGGCCTCATGTAACCAATAGCTCTGTATTTGCTATCTGTGTAAAGAGCTTCTGGAGTTTCAAATCCTTGGCCAATTTTCTCATACACCGTTCGGTAAACGCCTTCGGCTGTAGCAAAACCTTCTTCTACCATGCCCTATTTGCAATGAACAAAGAAATTAGTTAATAATGTCAAAAAAAGATTTCTAAACTAAAATATCCTTCCTTCTGATGATTGATGACTGAGAATATATTACAATTACATTAAAAACAATAATACATTAGATTTGGAGTAACTGATTCATTTATATATTCCCACTAGATGTGGGGTAGGTGTGAGTAACAAGCATGGAAAATAGAATAGATAAGTAGAAGAGCATGACGTAAGTCGATAGGAAAGCCTCCCCCTAACATCTCCTTAAGAGAATCTCATCTCAGTCAAAAAATTCCACCCTAGAGCTTCACAAAACTGCGACGGACCCTCACTATGGGGTTCATCCCCTGTGCAAGGCCCACAACCATACCCCTCTCACAAAACCCCGCCATTCATTCATTATGCGCCTTTCTTCTCGCCTCTGTAAATTCGCATCCTTTCCATCAGACATTCCTTTGCTTACTCATTTCACTTTTTATTCGGTCTCCCAGCCGGTCGATTCCCAGCACACTCTCCACAATATATCCGCTTAACCAACCGACTATTATCCAACCTTTCCATATGACCAAACAATCTTAATGCAATCGTTTATTTTTTTTATTTGCGCCTTTCTTCACAACACACAACTTCCTAATGCGTTCATTCCTAGTTTTATCAGTTCTTCTCGCACCTAACACACCCCTAAGATTGTCAATTAGATCTATACCTCTTATTCCATACCATAGTTTCACTACTATAAATTAACACAGGTAACAACATACCCTCATGCAAAACCCTAGCGCACTCAAGACTTACTCCATTTGTATCCCCCAATGATTTAGTTGCACAAGCCACTTTCGCTCCATGAAAAAAGTAATGAGTATAGGCATACCATCAGTTGGAAAATGAGACAAAACCTGATAAAGTAATCCTGCCTTAAGCTACTCCTACTAGAAGTAATTTTTCTTCATTCCTTCATTACTCTAATAAGCATTACTTACACATATTAAAATACCTTAACTCTCCTCTCAAACAAAATTACCTAAAAATCAATACTCAAGCAACCCGACTTTTGATTAATTTCCTTCTATCCATGCTTATTGTACACTTTTCCAAAGTTCAAAGCACTAAACATTTTTAACTTCTCTTTTAAAATAAGACCGTCCTTACAATATTGTTTCCGTTCCTAAAAGCATTTTTCCCATATAGCTTCCCAAGGCCAAATCATCAAGCAAAATTATTTCCAATCCCCTCTACTTTACTTTCATTCTTCCTTACAAATCGGAATATTTAATAAGAAATCCAGCTATTCAGGATTAAGAGAACTTACACAAAATGTCTTTAATTAAATTGCTAGTTTACAAACCTCAAAGATCATTGTTGCAGCAAGACCATACGTAACGCCTACCCACATTTCTTCACTTTGCATTGTGTAGTAGTCTATAGTTCCATCGGGAAGCATTCCATTTACTGCACCCATTCACCATTTTTAAAACTTTTTACATTTCTTTTTTCAAATAATAAATTAAGGACAGATTTTACCGAATCTCTTCGAAAACCTAATAAAAGTATAAAAACAAATCAAATATTAGAATAATAATGAGTAAATTAAGCAAATCATATAATGGGCTAAGAAAAAAAATATTAAAAACAACTATTTACAATGATAAAAACTTGATTAATATTAAGGCAATAAAGGGTAGAAAAGTATTGTGGAGAAAAACATGTTTAACATAAAGCCGTTATCGTTTTTGTTACCCTGAAAAAAGTTAAGAGGTATCCAAATTTCATATTTATTATTTTATATGAAACGTACTTATCAAATTACAGCGATTACCAGCTATTTTATGAACCCAGACTCGTACTTTAAAAGTCTTTCTGTAAATTAGAATTCACTGATAAAAAGTTTTGAAAATGAGTCTCAAAAAAGTTAAGTCCTCAAAATTCGAAGTTATAACATATTTACTGACAGATGCTTCTTTTTAACATTTTTTTGATTGAATAATACAACTATTGTAGAAGCAATATTTATTTTTTTCCAATTACTCACGGGTTTAGTGGGTGCGGAAGCGGATACAAATGTTCGTGTGCTATGCATTCATTTACCAATAAATATATTATTTCCTAACGATCTAGTGAAAGAAAAATATAAAAACAAACAAGTACAAGCTAATACAAAAATGGTAATCCCTTATAACAACGATTTCAAATTTTCGCATCATTATTGACTTAAAATAAGACCATATAAAACTCACCTCCGCTTTAAACCAGAGAGAGTCAAATTACAATGACCCAACCAGTTGACAGACATTAATACTTCGACGTGTGCCCCATTGGCAACTAGTCGGAACATTAAAGTATTCGCCTTTAGTATATATATAATCATAATATATATATATATATATATAATATATATATATATATATATATATATATAATATTAATATAATATATATATATATATATATATTATATATTATATATATATATATTATATATATAATTCTATATATATATATATATATATATATAATATATATAATATACTTAATATAATATATCACATGCCTAAAAATAAAAAAATTCTTACACTAAGACAAAGATCTCTCACAACTATTCTATATTTGCTATAAAAATGAAAATAAATTGAGTAAAAAATAATGAAAAAAAGTGTTGAACAAAACTTGTCAAAAAAAAACCTCTCTCTCTCTCTCTCTCTCTCTATCTCTACATTAACACCAATATTATAACTCGGTGCCGGCACGGATTTCTACAATGACTCATTTACTCCGGTTTATGACTTTTTTCATGCTTCTTTTTCCTTCCTTCATCTTCCCTGTGCTTTTCTTCTTTTTTTAGTTGGGACTCCATTCCAGGGGCTCCTCAGGTTCATTTGAGGGTCTTGGAATCCTCAAAATCGGAATTTATGGCCTTTAAAACATATATAGAGACATCTCATTTGACTCAATTGGACTCTGAAGCCAGAATGCCGGTCTGGCGCCGGATCCAGCTCCAGCTTTGGCTCATGTGCTCCGTCGCTTAACTTAACATCAGGACTCTACTTCCTTCATTCTCTTCTATGCACTCACCATATTTCATCCCGCTATGAGCATTTCCAGGTTTTGGGGGCTCAGACACCCTCTCCCTTGGGCGTAGGGGCGTGAAACCTCGGTGCCAGGCAGGTGGGGTCATCAGCAGGCAGGATACCAAGTTTGAATATGATACTTTAACTAGAATCCATTAAAATACGCTAAGGAAACCAGAGCATCGCAACACCGCCAATGACGTAAGGGCTGCTCCGATCCGGTTAAAAACCACGGGAATCAACTCGGGAACATCGGAAACACTTAAAGGACACCAAACCAGACCCAACAAAAACAAAAAAGTAGGCTAGATGGGCTAGAGCGGTGCGGATACTGCTCACCTGTTGCTCCGATTCCTTCAAACACCACGAGAATCGATCCGCCAACCTTCATTACATAAGATAGATCAAGCTAGAAGTACTAGAAAATTTCATACGAAATCTAGCATTCCTTCACTTTTGTGATTATTACTACTTGTGTAATCTTGAACCTACTTCACTCTGGGCATTGACCCTCCCTTCAAGAAAACCGGTTTGGAATAAATAAAGCACACTCACAAACTGCCTCTCCCGGACCCAGACTCTAAACGACACAGGACATTCTACTACACGCCCGACTCTGAAGACAATAGACGCATCCCTCTATCGTATATCTGACGGAACATTTCGTCAGGCCTATTAGAGTGGCACAACATCTAACGAAATTCCACTTCTCGTGGGAGGGGAGGCAAAGTTAGTAAGAAAGTATATATACGAGTATATGCAGTTATCTTAGCAGCAACCTCAATCATTGTCTCTCCTTTCACCTCCCTTCACCTATATCTTCAGAGGCGAGTACGCAAATGAATTCAAATAATTTCCATCGTAAAGAGAAATTTTACTAATCTCCAATAGGATGCTATTACTACTTTTACAGCAGCAGTCGATGCAATTATGGAATAAGCCTTCTCAAATCCCTAGTAATTCTCCCGACTTCCAAGTAATTTCAAAAAACATGCATAGATGATGAGAATACCAATCTCTCTATATCGAACTTTAGATACAAAAAACGCTGAGAAGTAATATAGTAAATAAAATTAATCTTTAAAATTATAATCTGCATGTTCTTGCAAAGACAGGTTACCTGGGTCCGATGATTTTTTTTTAATTTTGTACTTCTGCACCTCTATTCCATTCCATTCCATCTCATTTCCTACTTAAATTCTATCGCCAAGTGTTCGCTAAAGAGTCCTAAGACATGGCAGCCTTCCACTGTTGCACTTCTTCTTACAGATGGTAAAAGATCAACAATGGAGAGAAATAAGGAGAACTAACTGAAGAGAATGCTATCCCAATAGTCTCTATGGGAACTAGAATGCTTTGAAACCTTACCATTATTCAAATTTTATCTTCAAATCAAAGGTTTTAGGTGGAGCCAGACCCGAATTTCTTTTGGGTGGAGCCGGAAATTTTTTTACTATAAAATAAATGGGTTCGGAAACTGTTTGTTTCTTAGGCTCGTACTTTAAAATGGTTAGAAGTTCAGAACACACTTAGCGGTTTAAAGATTTTTACCAGAAACCTCAGATGCTTCAGCATCCAAAACAGTTCAAATTCTACAGTCTATCTTCAAAGAAGAGTTAGGGTGAATGACGTCTTTCACACCTTCTCTATGTAAAACATAGGTGCAGAAGCTAAATGCTTCTCTATAGCTGCAACAGAAATTTATAACTCAAATCTTTCTTCAAAATATCCACACATATCCAAAAAGCTTCCATCCATTACTTAAAGCTTTAATCCTTAAAAGCTAGTGGCCATTTTATATCATAATTAATTAACTTTGGCTAATGGCCATTTTATATCATAATTACAGATCTTTTGAGATATCGAAATCAAATTCATGAAGTACTACTCAACTTTGAAGGTGTACGAACTTGGGTGTTCTTTGAACCAGTTTCTCTTATTAGAAAACCAATTAAATGGGCTCTCTTTAACTAAAGAGCTAATGGCACTATTAAATTTTAGAAATTTTATACAGTATTTTTTTAAAGCAGATGTTAAGGTTTATCCAAAAATAGTTTATTACATTACCTGATAGACAGTAGAAAAAGACAACAAAATAGAAATGAAAAGTTGTACAAGAAAAAAAAGAAAGGCGCTTTCAATTTTTTCTTCTCCTTCCTTCATAAAATAAAATACAAGGCAAATTGAAGCAGCAAAATTCTATTCTCTCTCTCAAACAAGCAAGCATCACACCAACTGTTTAGTAGTGAGATCAGATAAGGCAATGAATATTCATATTATTCCACTTTATCCAGTGTTAGCATATGCTATCCTCGCTTCTCCGTACGATATATAAATAATAAAATACCAGCAAATTGAAGCAGCTCAAAGACACGTTAACATATAAATCGAGTATTATCTTATCATCATCAAAACTCAACGTAAGACATCTCAATTCTAACCTGTTTTAGATAGTGAGAGGTACATGATTAAGGCAATGAATTATTCATTTAATTATTCCATTTTACAGTATACCATTTACCTAACCCCTTTTGATAAGTGTGCTTAATCGATCATCGTTACTTAATCTTTGAATTCATTTGATCCATTGGAATGAACTCTATTATACACCCTATATCAAATTGACCATATATGATAAATAAATATGCTATACTCTGTCCTAGCATTTAAAAATTGTAAACATTTTAACTAGCAATGATAAAAATAAATAATTCCTGATAAATTATCTAATTAAGGCACTAATAATTCATGTTAATAATAGCCAATTGCGATGAAATACCTATATAACAATAAAGAGAGATTTGGATTCTTCATTTTTCATTCTGATGAAGATTTATAAAGTAAAATTAATAAGATTATAAAATAATATATTGATAATATTTAATAATAATAATAATGATCATTAAGTAAATAAATAAATGATAATAATAATAATTAATAATTAATAATATAATAATAAAACTGCTACCATAATTTTTTTCATAAAGAAGCCTTTTTAGCTTGTTTTAAAGCTTTCTTCGAATTTAGTTAGCGTCCTCGTCTCGCACTGTAGATCACTATCTTCAGAGACGTGCAGAGCTTTAGACCATTTGCCTTACCATACAAGACTTACGCAGTCAGACTAATAGATGCATTTTATCCAAAAACAGTAAGTTCAACGATGCTACGCAGTTACTTGCGGATGGTCCATGCCTAGTCAGCAACAAGTAGTATAAGTTGTATATCTGCTTCATTTGTCACACATTCTCATTGAAAAATTTGAAAGACCATTTCATTGAGTGTGCACTCAGTCATTGGATAAAGTGAGGCAATTCAATTCTTCATGATTATAATTGCTCCCGTCAATGTTTAGCGGCCGATCATTGCAGCTGTATCTAAAATAAAATATGCATACTTATTAACATCATAGTATAGTTACTGATAAAGTCACTGTACTAGCCTATGAGGAGAAAAAAAAAATAATAATGATACTACGAAGTATAACCTTAAATCGAATCCCAGACGACCACAACGACGTAATGCCAGAAGATTAACTCTTACCTTTGTTTCACATACAATATTCCTGTGCTAGATCTTCCGATTTTCGATTCACTTGAATCCTTATGTACAAGACATATGTAATTTCGATTACTCTGCAATTAACTCGAAAAATTAAGAAAAATAATAAGAGAACGTGAAATATATTATTAATAAATAATATATTGGAACAAAGTATTTGACAAATGCAGTTCTCAATCATGATGCCGCAAAGCAACAAGATGTGTGTTTAACCGACTGCTTCGTCGTTAGTTCTCGCTATTCTCCGCAATCCATATGTGTCCCATCACTTATTATATCAAATTACCCTCACCTCCCATCATATCTCACGTATTTGACTACTACTTTTAATGATTAACCTATATTGTTTAGACGATGACTATTCATTCAATATGTCAATACTAATATTATAGTCTGAACACAAAAATATTGGTATATCTCAAGATAAAATCTGTGTAACCAAGAGATAATCACATCTAAAATGAATGAGAATTTAAATAATGAGGGTTAAAACCATTCTTGATAGTTGATTTCCTCTATGACTATAGGAAAGATGGATATATTTAAATCTATCCAGTCGTAATATAAATCCTAATTACTTAGGAATATAAGTCCAAAAAATGTATTGTATCATATCCATATCTAGGGTACCTGTGAGAATTCTCCTATAAGTTCTATATTGTAGGTATCAGCATTTGGAAGTTTAACGCCACCTTTATTCACGCTATATACAAATTATAGTTATATCATATATCTTAGTCATCGCAGTGGCTGTATAAATCTATGGCCATATACATTATTGTAATAATTTTATGTGCTAAATTATATGCCATAAGAATAGATATTAAGTTTGCAAATCATTTGAAGTTTTGAACCAACAGAAATTATATGTAACATTCATATATTGAATACTCATCGGTGATGTGACTCCAAATAGCAATATCTTTACTATTCTATTCTGTGATGCGGTATAATATAAATTTAGCATTAGTAGCATTTATTTATATTTATATATATATAAATTGTAATCAATTGAGCCAATCTCAGGTATTGCAAATGTGACATAAAAACACTTAAGCTACAAATAGTGCTTAGGAAATAATAAACAAGAACTACCATCACTCTCAGTCCTATATAGCATATAAGGAGTCACCATTAACACAAGGTAGAGAGATCACATTGCATATAGGGATTTTGTTGGAATGATGATAGTATATATAATGGAAAATATAAGTTATAATTATAAAAGATGTAATAAATATCAATCCTATAATATATGGCCCATATATCTTATCAATGTATGACGGCTATCTAGGTAAGCCTTACTGTAAAGCCATATAGGATATTAGATCACATGTGATATAGTTATATATAATATCTCGCTGTTGTTATCCAATCCTATTTATTATTATATGCGCTTATATAATAATAATCTTCTGCTCTATTCTAGACACTCGTGTCTCATACTAGTTAGTCTGTACACGTTATCTGTGCGGCACTTTTATACTGCTACGTATTATTCTCTCGGATGACTAATTTAGTGTAAGTGTGAATATTATCTGCATTATTGTATTGTTATTAATATATCTATTTATGTCTCTTATTATTCTAATGCATATGATGATTAGATCATGAATTGTCCTCATGTATATATTGACTTATATACATATTATTATTTATTAACTTATATATTGAATTTTGTAATGAGAATTTATTTTATCTATTATTTACATTATTTACCACAGGTATATACCATAATGTTTAAAGGCCCTTTTATAGTTAAGCATATATTATCTCAGTTGCATTGCAGATCCGGATATTTATTTTTTTTTTATTATTGTAGATCTGGCTCCATTATGCATTCCAGTGATTAGCTTCGTTGTTTCCAATCAATATTAGAATTTTTTAGTTTTTTTGAGCATTCCAACTGAATCAACTCTTAACAATTCTTTGATATCCAAATATCACAAGTATATAATTATTGTTATATATTTTCAACATAATATATTGCAATTAAAATGTAGAGGCAGAAGCTCAAGAAAGATATAGAAATAATGGAAATAATATATATTAATTAGTAACATTATATTATATTATTAGATAGTAGGAAATTAATTTGCAGTTTAATAAATTGATTCATCTAGTTTATTCTATAATTGAGTAGGTATAACGATTAAGTATATACTAATGCATAAAGACAACCTTTCCATATCTCTTTTATATAGCGAAACACCAAAAAAAAGGGATATAGTAAAGATATATTTTTAATTACAATCCACAATTATTTATAAGTATAAAGTATGTCAGTTACAAAATTTATTATTAGTAACGTTACAAGATTTACATTATTAAATATGCTTGCATTTGAGAGTACTTATATTTTATGATAAGTATTGCCCAGCACCGTTGTTTGCTTACATTTATAT
>JABUQX010016731.1:17500-36968 GCA_015478945.1 Trachelipus rathkii | reverse complement strand
CTCGTTTAATAATCATAATAATAATAATTACATTAATCAATAATAATAATTAATAATAATACATAATATTTTATTACAGTTCTTGGTTTTCCTTGATACCCATGCTGAGGAATCTTCAGAAAGAAAAAATGTCCACGCTTAAACATCTTTAATGCAGCGGAAAAAATGCGCAACCTTATTTGAAATTGTTCTGCCTCAGTACAGTCTTGTTATTATTTTCACGGCTATTTTTTAACAGAACAGTCGGTTTTAAAAACTTTATTTTTATTTTTTTCCGAAAACTTTTTTAATAATCTGTTTTTCTTCATAATTTCTTAAAGATTTTTGTTTGCTAAAAAATTTGTTTTTCTTAAAAAATTTGTTTTTCTTTAAAAATTCTGTTTTCTTTAAAAAATTTGTTTTTCTTTAAAAAAGAATTTGTTTTCTTAATCATTAGCTTTTTCTTAAATTTGTTTTTACCTTAAAATTTGTTTTCTTAAAAATTTTGGTTTTTCTTTTCAAATTTCAAACTTATTTGAAAAAAATCTAATTTTTTAATGTTCTTTGAAATTATTTTATTGAAGGTATTTTTATTTATTTGAATAAAACATGGAACTTATATATTTTATTGTATAATTTATTCATTACGAGGTTCCTCGCCCCTTTCTGGCTATATCTGCCGAGCTAGTGCTGGGTTTAAAACAGAGGCCGGAGGAGGGGTGGAGGGTCAAGCAAACAACACACAACAACAACCAACACCAAAACAAACAGAAACACCGATCCTTCATCTGAAATAATGGTTGAACCCGAAGAAGCGAACCCACCCCGTGGAAAGATCGTAAAACATTGTACAACGGCTCTAAACTGGTCTTCAAAAATCGTGATGCTTAAAGAAAGAGTGATACATGGTCACGGATGCCGGTGCAGGGAACCAGCGGAATGTGTGACACGAATCACAGAGATGGCACTATGGGATGTTGATCCTTATGATGGCCTAGATGATGGGGTAAGTGAGTTAATTTACGAAATTCTTTTTTAAATACATACTGCTTGAATTACTAATTAAGTAAACAGCCTATTGATGAATCTTGTAACTGTAACTTATTGTTAAAACAACATAAGAAAATGATTTATAGAATCAGTTAAGTTAGGTGTTAAGATAGGTCTGTATGTTATTACTAGTGATATTTAATTGCGATTCTCTTTACAGAGGCAATAACAAAGAAACGTTGATGATTTGATGATGCAGTTTGATGATGACGATTGATGAAATCTCTTTTTTTTTACATTCTGAATTATTAAGACTTAAATTTTGTAGGTCTCTAGAACATTCCACGGAGCTCATTGACACTCATCGGTACAGAATCTGAGGCGTTAACTGAAGAACATGTATTCAACCGACGGGTGCCTTCGACCTATGAGACGCTTTGAGAGGGGTATCTCGGGCCTTGTTGAACATTTTTAAAAAGGAGGTAACTACCATGGAGAACTACAAAGGCAAGATTTTGGTTTACTTTCAATGATGGTGTGCGCAACGAATTCCACGTCAACCTTTGCTCATAAAGCTGTACTTATAAAGATACATGATTGATTTCCGGTAGTATCAACCGCTGTGCAGCCGACTCCGAGAGGGCCTTTTGCGTCTGTGAGAATGTTAAAGCTACGTTCAGCGATTTCATAGTTGAAGTCCAGGTATTACATAACCCTGAAGGGAGTGGACCTCTATTCCCTGATCAAGTTTAACTTTCTATCCACCCTGATCTTAGTCAACAACAACATTTATGCGCAAGCTAGGTTGAACGGCAGGAATTGGATGCAGTTGGTTGCTTTTTTAGAAAGCTAAGCTGCCGTGTGTACAAAGTTGTTACCGAAAAAAAAAGACCTATTAATTGTTGACCTGAATATATAGTTGTTAAAATTTGGCGAAAGAAAAAAAAACAAAAAAAAAAAATTTTAAAAATGCCAACCAGGCAGAGATTTTAAATCTATGCTGAACCCTGATGTCAGATAAGATTTGAGCTATATACGAACGCGCGCTTGTTCCTAAATGATAGGATATTTGTCTACAGAAACGATAAAGAGGAAAAGCTACATGTGGTTTATAAACCAAGAGAAAATGATTGAGATAAAGATTTGTATATAATTGGATGGCATTGCTGTCAATATTTCATTACTTATTCCCTCTTCCCAACGATAAAAATCCAAATTACACAGATAGGTAGTGTGAATCTCCTAAATAGATGATAAGGGGCGGTGAAATTTGTTTTGTTAGACAATGTACAGTTTTCAGGTCTCCTGTTTTTGCATCTACAACCTAGGAATTGAATAACTTATTAAATGAAACAGTCTGTCTCACATTTACGAATTCCGGGGGAAGGCTGAGATAATAATAATTCCTTTAAAGATTGCCCTGACTGTAATTCCAGTCCACTCGTTATAAATGAAGAATGGTCTTAGAAGCCATAGAAAAAAAACGACAAAATGGGTATGTAAGACAAATAAAATTCTTTGTTGACGCTCCTGATGTTGTGATATACAACGAAAATTGCTGGATAATAATGAGGCAGATTCAACATGACTGGTGTGAATATCCTGTGTGGAGTATGCGATGTTACCAAAACCCAGAATAGAAAAATAAAGAGGCTCATACAATATTATAAAAGAAACATTGAAAAAGAAAGAAAAAAGGACACGATATGGAAAAAATAAAATGTTTATACATTTTATTTACGATGTGGAAAAACGTATAAACCATAACGGACTTTTGATAAACGGTGATGGCCGATCAGTTCCGTTTGACTGTGACCGTAACCGTACTTGTGAACATGCTGGTTTTGCTGTATAAGTCTGCTTAGCGATAAAAGAATTAAGAAATATGAACAGGCTGCGCGAGAAATGTTGCGAACATAAACGATAAGAAACTTCTTCCATTTGGTTTTTGAATGCTGGAAAAATGATACAGACAAGTGTCCAGTCGATAAAAATCATAAAATTTATTTTATTCAGTTTTTCCAAAAAACATCAGTAAAAGAGATAATTAATTCAAGTAGCTAGCTCAATAATGGAGTGGAAATTTGACACTCAGATTCTGTTGATAGAGTGTAATACTTATTAATGCAAGACCCTGTTTGCCTATGTTCAGTTTTTCACGTTTTCTAGTAAGCCCTGTGTAAAGCGAGTCGCGCGGCTACAAAGATCCATCATCCTTATGACAGCTCAGCATTATAAACATTAAAACATCGCTCTCTACCTATGCCCTTGCTGCTTTTGAAGAAGCTACCCCTAAAATGCATTAGGGGCCTTTGAATGTGGATCGTAGCTAAAGGAGTTCATTTCCCCTATTTAGATTTCTTACTCTGGATTAATGTTAAAATTATGTTGGCCAATGATTATGCTAGAAAATTATTTGAAACTGACCGGATGGAAGATGGCAGAGAAAAACTCGAAGAATTTTCCGACGTGGTTTAAGTAGCTTCGTTCGAATAAAACTAGAGGCTTTATGACATAAAAGCTTGAATTGCCGACTCAATCTATTGTGGTGCAGGATTGTGAAGTTTTATCGACAAAATTTGAAAAAATTCCGAGAAGATATTCGGATTTGATATGGTTCAATACGCTCTCGTTTAACGGTAATGGTTTGTTTACGAATGCTATCATTATGTTTAGGGTCTTTTTTTAAAACTCATTATATGAAAGATGATACTGTTGCTCATATTAGTCGACACGGAGAGAAAAATTATTTGGTATGAAGGTATTTGCGTGTGCGCGATAGCATTTCATTGGAGAAGTTATACAGTGCCATAAGGATAACCATGCCCGGATTTATAATGTACGGCGAAACGAGGTTTAAACTTAAGAATATAACACGTACATCTGACGGTTACCACTTGATGGTCTCGCGCCTGTTGTTGAATTATACACTATGACGGAATGATGCCTTTTAGCCCTCAGGACAGCTTCAAGATAGAAACCAGCTTTGGATAAACCCAGGACTGATTCTGAACAGAGATGAGGCTATGGATAAGGGCTGCGTCTGCACCCGTGCTTAGGACCCCCGTTGGAAAAGAAGAGCTGGCATAGCGATATCTTTTTTGTTGTGTTCTTATGGATGTATTTGGTCATTTATTATTGGGCATCAGAGTTGTTGAGATTGGCTAAGCTTGAAACATAGAGGTGTCTCCCAGTCTCGACAGGTATAGAATAAACATGCTGCCACAGACAAGAGAAGCATACAAAAATGAGCCGGGTGGCTGTGTCTGAAGTTTGTCGAGGGTCGTTATTCTGCGTCTGTGGAATGCTGGAATGGAATAAATAAAATGAAAGTATGAATGCTTGGTGATATATGCTCAAACGCTGACCCTGTTAACCTTACGTAAGAGAGAGTTGTATAACGGAACTTCTGATTGAGCGCCGTATGTGTTAATTTAGAAATAGGGCAACGATGTGCCCAATAAATTTTAAGATTGGCTTGATTATAGCGACGCATTGTGTAAACGGGATGGATCGACGAATCGCTTGTGATATATTACTTGTCTCCCTCCCCACAGAGCGGGTGGCTTGAATATTTAATGTTGGTTACTTTAGATTTCTTCACATTGTTGTACCCTTTGGGTACAAAAAGTCGTCAAATTTAGAAGTTACCCTACCAGGTGTATCCGCGGGTAGAAACTTTGTTGGCGGGATGTTTGTATGTGTAGCTGTCGCCGCTAGCATTCAGTCTGAGTAGGTAAATTATTACATATAGTGGCGAAGGCGTGCGGGAGCAGAGGTGGATAGAAATATCTTCAGAGTTGTTAGTGTGTGTGATGTGTAGACTTATCGGGTTTGTAGTCGTATTTTTGAGCTTTCTTGCTGCATATATTATGAGTCGTTGTGTGTTTGGAGGTATACATTCTTGTTTTTTTACCCGGTTTGTTTAGTTTATAAAGATTGAAAGCATTGTGACATATGTACTCGCTTTATGTCAGTTGAACTGTATGACGCGGTGAAGATGAAGTGATACGATCGTGTAGTTTCGGTTTTGATAGTGTATTGTACATGACGACTTCACTACTGTGTGATGTAGTCAGAACGTGCGTTTGGTTTAGTGCGTGTTGATGTATTTTATTTAAGAGGGTTTTGTGTGTTAGTCACAGTTTACACTCGGATTTCTGTTTCCGTATACTTATTGCTTATAAGTTGAATCTGTGTGGTCTTTAGTTTTTGGTAAATAAGTTCTATATCAAGTTATTGTGGATCTCATAGATTCTTTTGAATCGTGTGCATGATTTCTATTCAATCCTAAATGATTTCGGATTTGTTATCAGCAGTATGCTACGTGAGAAAAAGCCATTCGCTTAAACTTGGAATATACTGAGGGCTTAGTTTATTTGTTTTTTAACCAGCTTTGTGAGGTATCTTGTGTTGTCTTTGGTTCTTTGGGTCTTTACACAACGCTGGGTGTGGTCTCGAATCTTGTTTTGATGAGTCTTTTGTTCTGCTAATTCTGACAGCTTTATCTTTTGGTGCTTGAATAGTATGGATGAAGGGGCTTTGTCGTTAGAGTACTATTTTATTTAATTTGTTCGTTTTGTTTTAATATTTTCAAGTATGTGCATTATACTCTCACTTGGTCTTGCTCCGTTATTCTCATGTGCAAATTTTTAAAGGTCTGTAATGTTTTCTCATTAATTTCTCCTTTTGCTTATTCCAGGTGAACAGAGTATTTATGGCGTTTTGTTGAGCATTCGGTTATGAGTCGTTCTTCTGAATCTTTGCGCCTTTGTTACTATTAGATAGTACATCATTTGTCACAGTTGACAGCTAGTGTCTGGGCAGTTGGCTAAGTGCAAAGGCCGATCTTTTGGAAATTGAAATGTAGTGGGTTTGCCTGGACAAAAACATTGATTTTTCTGTCCTCGATACACTGCTTCGCTCTTTATATACTACTATGTAAAATCAAACTGCTTTACCTAGCTATCGCTGCGTTCACTACATTCCACGCAAGAGTCAAACTATACAGACTCATGGAAAATACTTGGGTCAAAGCTATTTTTGTTTATTATATTGTCGGACACTAGTATATTCTTTTGTCATTATTCTGGTTTCGTGTTGGTTAGCTGTAAATATAAAGTATTGTGATGGCGTTTTCAGTTACCTTTTGATAACTAGGAAGAGGTTTCTTGGAGTGATTTTACAGAATTTATATTGGATTTGCTGGTTTATTACAATTGCTGACAGCTTTTGTTATTTGCAATCATTTGGATTACTCTTAAATTCTTATCGTTCTGTTTTAGGCTTACTAGATACCGTTTGTATTTTTGTTTATGTTGTTAGCTCCGTATCATATTTCTGAAGAGTGTCGTGAACGGCGGGTTTAATTAATCATTGGAGTTATTTTGATTTACAGTAGTGATATATCTTAAATTGTGGACGTTGAGTTATGTGCTGAAAATTGTTTTAGTGTTAGAATAATGTCGATAGCTAGATTGCTTGAAACGAATATGGGGGGATATATTGGTCTTTTGTGTTTATGGGTGTTTATGCTTAGTGATAGAGTATTACATTCGACTTATAAATGATTTAAGGTATCTTCTAGATAAGGTCAATTGGCTATTGAAACCATTATAGTAATAGAGAAATGAAACATCATTGTCCACTCTTTCTATATATGGTCTTTCAAATCTATTGTGTTATGGTTATTTCAGTAAATAAACTCGTTATATTTGTTGAGTAAATAATACCTAAATACGTTTCTCGGTGATATTAGAGAGATATGTTATACATCATTCTCCATTCAATTGTATTTTTATAGTGGTTTTAACTTTTTAGAGTATCATTTTGGGTGACTATTTTTATATATTATGTAATTCATCTAGGAGAATAATGGTTAATCAATAGAAAACTGAATTGAATGACGGTTATCAAAGCATGGAAGTCTACTTTATTTTTATAAATGAAACATCTGGTGCTTCGAATTAATATCTGTCTGTGGTATACAGATAAACTCCGTAAAGTGGTAAATTTTCGTTTTCTCTTTTATGTAATTTCTGATTTTATTACATTATGTTTTGTGGGCGAGCTTATATATTGTACACATTTTTATGTTTGATCTTTTGATATATTAGATATGTTATTATGTATAGTATATATTATTAGTATTTATAAATATGTAATATAATGTTATTTTATCATATCTTTTATGTATATATATTATAATATATAATATATTTAATGTAATTTCTATTTATATATATTAAATTAGATATTTTTTGCATTAATAATGATTATATTATTAGATTCATATACTAATATATTATCTATAAGATTTTTCACTGCCATCAAATATACTTGTAGTAGTCGGTACCGATTAATAGGATAAGTATACTCTATATAATAAAATATATATGTTGTGCACTATATGTTGCCTATTTTTGTTCACAAATTGGAAAAATAGTGATGTCTATATTTTTATTATTTAAATAATGAAAAAAATAGAAATATATAGAAAAAAAGATGGTAAAAGATAAAAAAAAGAAACAAAATACTCTATTTATTGCATTTTGGGGTTAGTTTAATTTATTCAATATTGTTATTTATATAGAGAGATTAAATTTTCCTATGAATACATATACAATAAATAAGATTTACTAATATAAATATAAAATCAATTTAAAACAGAAACAATTAAATATAAATAGAAATATCTATTAATTAATAGAATAAATAAAATATTTATGTAGTTCTTTAAGCTTGCCGATCTAGATTAATATATATTAGTAAATAAATATAGGGAATAAGGTGAACTAAAATGTTTCTATTTCTATCGTCTTTAGTAAGAAGTTTGTACAACTGGAAAAATTTACCTTCCAGTTTTTAAATTTGAGGTAAATTTTAAAAAGGGCCCTGCCAATTAAATATAAGTAATTAGTTGGTGAAAATAACCCAATTATAATGATGTTCATATAAGTTTTCTTTCTTCAAAATTCCTACTGGTACTTCAGTCAATTAATATTTATCAAAATCTTCCCACGCATTGTTTATATTAATTTTTACGTCAACTGAGATGTAATTCTTTTTTATATAGACGTTAAGAGGAGATTAAAATTTTTTTGCATCTCCCCAAATGGATCGCATGTTCCATTTGTACTTTTACGTTATAAATTTGGCAGCTTTAGATATAGCCTTACGACCTTTTTAGGGCTTAATTTACGATAATTTATAGATTTTCTTTCTTTGTTCATTATTTCCATATGTCCTACTGCACGAACAACTTTATCAATCTTCCATGGCAATTATGTTCTGTTATATGGTAACAATGCTTATGCATATAGTACCCAGAAACGCATTTGTTGCTCTCTCCATCTCTAGGTTCTATAAAATGAAAATTAATAGTTTACATATAATTTAGACTGAGAAATGGAAATTGATAAAGACCTTTCTCTCCCCTCTTTATGGTATTCCTGATATGGCCCTTAGTTACCTCTAGCAGTATTATAATTGGCAGTTGGATACCTTTTACACCTTTGGCTTAAACGAATTGGATAGGATTTGACTTTCTTCTTTTTCAAAACCCCCTCCCTTCATACAATCCCTCTTCATCTTTCTCTCCCTTCCTTCTCTTTTTATACCGCCTCTATGGTTTTTCCCTTATCGTATTTTTTAATCTTAGTTGGATACCTGTCTACTTGGACTGGTGAGATATGGGTGATGTATGTTGCGTTGACTGTCTCTTGTCTTTTTGGTTGGTTGGAGTTCTGCCTGTTCAAGAGCTCCTCTGAAATTTACTAATAGCTTGTTTTTGCGTCTTGTCTGCTATTATATTCTTTATGCTGTATGTATAGTATATATTTTTTCATATATCAGACTATTGTGTATGTTAAATTAATGGGTTTATTGGTATGTAATTATTTAATATAGGTAATAACATTACTATTATAGGGTCTATATAGTATATATATTACTAATATATATAGGTATTATTACTATATATAATTTATTATATATATATTCATATTTATGTTATTTTTATAAAAGGTTTATTATGTCTATTCATGTCTATGGGTATTATATACGTACTTTTTAATTTTATTTGAGTAGAATTTATAACTATATATATTATATTGATTTTTAGGAACCATCGTAAAAATATGTATTATTATATATTGAAGAAGATATAAAATTAGAAGATAGTTATTATTGTTTGTAGCTAATAGATCTGATAATGTATTATATAATTATATAAGGGTTAGTATATATAATATGAGTCGTGATTAGTAATTATAATATAGTGAATATTTATAATGCCTTTGGTCAGTCGGTACCTATTACGAAGTATATATAGTAAGTCGTATACTAGTAATATTTATTTTGAATGATATACAGTTATATTTTTTTGCGAATAGGTATATATATATATAAGTTTAAATGATAGTTATGTATAGTAGTGTTCTGGTATAGGTTATATTACATTTGTTCATAGTGTGGGAAGTGATTATTATATTATGTGTCCCTTTTATTTTACATATATGATTTCAGGAGTAAGGGAAGAGGAAGGTACCATTAGGTGTGAGAAATAGCCATGGAGACTGATTATATACGCAGGGGGTGGCCGATGCGGGTGCGGGTTGCGGGGTTCGGCACGGCCGTGTGACGAGTTGTAGCGTGTGTGCTGTATTCTCTCTTTCTGGTGGGGGACTGAATCGGTATTTCGTAGGATCCATGTGCGTGGGGGGGAGGTGTACGTATTCTTCATGTATGCGGGATTTACATATGTATGGAGTATGGGAGGAGTTCTTGAGGGTAGAAGGGTTAATTGAGCGGCGGGAGTAGGTGTTAGGTATGTGGTATAGTAGGGTGGTACTAGTTATACGCTAGTGAAATAGACGGTATAGTTGTTGGGTGGTAGCGTTATTTAGTTCTAATATATTAGGTATTAGGTCATTATATTAGTACTGGCGTGGGGACTGAGTTATGGAGCTGTAGGGTGGACGGTGATGCAGGGATCTAGAGTAGTTAGTATGAGGATGAGTTTATATGAGATTGTGATTAATCCGTTTAGTTCCAGGATTCCCAGTGCGCTTGGTGATGTCTGGTGAGACAAAACGACCCGCATTCAGAAACCCTGGAATTACTAATTGTGTTCCCAATTTTAACTGTTTCTCAGTTGTGCCAGATGCCTGTGGAAATGTTGAGAGAAGTGACTTCCTAGGAATCATGTTAAATCCTTCCATGTGGGTGGATTCCAGGTAGATGGTTGTCAGTTGCTATTCCAAGCGCTCATGTACATTTAAACCTCATAGAAGCATGCCATCGTAAACTTGATCTGTATACTTATTTATATTTGTTGAGTTATTTTATATAACGTGTTAGTTACCATCTATTTAGTACGATTTTGATTATTTATTATAGTAATTTTATATATGATATTATGATATTATTATTGGATATTTTTGTTTTATTTCAATTTATATATATATAGGTTTATTTTTAATTATAGTTAATGATCGAATTCTTCATTATAGTTTACTATATATTAATATTTATATTTTATTATATTTGGGTATATCTGTAATATATTCTTGAGTATACATATATATATTTATTTATTATTATTAGATATGGTTCTTTTCTTTTTGAGGTCTACTTATGGTAGGCATAATGGAAGTAGGTGGAGGATTATATATATTATGAGAGATTATATTTAAAATATATGATTTAATAATTTTGTGATTCTCTTGTTGCACGACAGAAAATATACTTTTTAACCACACATTCCACAAGGAATACATAAAAAAATGGAATAGTGTTTACAATCACTTTTGCGTTGTATTTCAAACATATTTATGAAGGTTGTTTGTTGTGTTGTAACTACAGAATATTTTTTTTTATTGAAAACTAGTAACAAAATCAAAAAATATTTCAGTTATGAAAAAAAAAATTGAAAATCAGTTAGATAGCGACCAAGATTAGAATATTGTACAAAAACGTGTTGATTATTTTAAAATATAAAAATAAAAAAAAAATAATGAAAAAGAAAAGAAAAAAATAAAAAAGTATTTTTAAGCTCTAGGTCTTCATCTTACTTTTTTTTTACCCCGGAACCAGTCAAACTTTATTCCCAATGATGCTATGATCAAACGGAGTGGGCTCCGAACCAATGGATTATAATTACATTAAAAAAGACTTAATTGTATGATTTAATTATTTTAACTTGCTCAACAAATCTAATAAACTTTATAATTTAAATTTCATTGATAACATTAAAAAAATAAATAATTAATAATGACAATAATTAATATTGCAAACTAAATGCAATTAATTACTTTACCACTAAATAAATAAAAAGCATTCTCATTATTTTCTTAATAATGCGCTTATTAAGTTGAATAACAAAACTTCAAATCAAATAGAAAAGTTGGGAGATGAATAAAAAAAATGAAATAATTTTTTATTTTTTTTATAACTTTACTAAGTGACTTTTGGAATTAAAATTAATTAGAACGAGTGCAATTTATTATTCATACAAGTCAATACAACAAATCGACTAAATAAGACCAAGGCTAGTTTTAAAAATTATTTTTAATAATAAACCACCACAAATTGGTCTTTCAGAATTTCAAATTAGTTTTAATGTTTGTCATTAATATAGAACTACATAGCATAATACTAATTCAGATAATAATTAACAGTACCAATACTACTACTACTACATAATAATTAATAATAATAAGAATAATACTCAATAATAAAAGCCATTATAAACAACAAATTTGTCACTAGCGCCTCAAGTATTATATTACGACATTCTAGCTATCAATGAGACAATATTTAATGATAAAATTTGTTCTGTTGGAATTGGCATACCTTATTGTACAATTAATGTGTTATTTTGTTTATTATTATCATTTTCACTTGTTTTTTTAAAATTTTCACCATTACATAATTATAAAACGTAAGGGAATATTTTTGTTTATGCTTAAGAAGATCCTTGTATAGTAGTGAAACTTTTTTTTTTTTTTTTTTTTTTTATTTTTTTTAAATATATAGTTTTTTAGTTGGTGTTAAGTTTTATGAGTCTTATTGAGTTTTCTGGTGTCACCCGGAATTACTCTAGCTCTTTAGATACTATATACTTATAGTCTTATACTATTGTTTATATTATTTCTCGGTTATTATATATTTGTCTACTATTATACTATATATTACTTACTATATCTATTACTTACTAGTATTATATATATAATTCCATATATTTATATTTTCAGTATTTTATATATATTATAATATAATTCATAATTTCATATTTTGTATTTATATTTTATTATATATCTCTAAAGTACGTGTACGTACTATACTGCAGTTAGTTAACACTATTTATTAGTGTTTTCACCCTTGAGAAAGTTAGATTTTTTAGTATTATATATTTGTTTGGCAATTATCTTTGTGTTGCTTGGTATTCCATTTTTATCAGGATAAATTTACAATTTTTAGTGGTAACCTCGATTTATCTCTTTTATTTCTGGAATAATTTAAGATGAGTCAATTAGATATTTAAAAATTCTTTATTATAATTGAGATTACTACGTTTTAAACAGATGCCATTCTATTTATCTGAACACATATTGTGCAAGAAGCTTTCTGTTGTGGTTGACAAAACCTTACTTCAAAATTGCATCGTGTTTTCTATAATAATGACTTAAAAATAGGATTCTCTAAAATAATTTGTTATTACATTCAATTAGTTTCATAATTTTTATACGTTGGAAGTGCTGTTGCGACTTATAGTACTTCGCGTTTGTACTTCCCTGAGGAGGTCGTATGGTTCATGGTCTCAACTCTACTTTTTTGTCTATTTTTATCTTTTTTATTTTTCGACTTTGCTCTTCGTGGTTTTGAAGAATCATAGATCATAAATTCCTCAGTGGCTAGCGTAAGACAACTTAATCTTCACATAATTAACCTAGCTAGTTTTCTTTTGTAACAAGTTTCATTGTCAATATGTTCCGAAACTTTCTCTTTCCTCAGTATTAATCATTCCATATATAGTTTTCTATCGCTGCTCAGCATGTACTAGTGTCGCGATAAGCTCGCACATTATGAAACTCATACTTATGTAACAGCTTCCGATTACTATACATACTTTTAATTTTGCATATGTAAGCTTATGAACAAAAGACGAATTTCTGCACAACGTTCATTCAATACTAGTGCACGCCAGAATTCCTGTATTATATGTTATCACATTAGTAACGAGGCAGATAGATTAATTCGTAGTTCGTTTTTACTTATGTGGTAATTTTTTAAATATAGTCGAATATTTAAATCATCTTAAAATTCCAAAATATTAATAAGATTTTAGTAAAGGTTTTAGTTTTTGATTTTTGGTTTTTCTCGCTTTTTTTTACGATTATGACTTTGTTGCAGTTGCTTTTCTCTCATTACTGTTTAGGACGTAGAATACTCCAATTTCTTATATTTCACTCCGTGATATATCACTCTAAAGTATTTCTGTGGTGTACTCGATAATGCACGAGAGTTTTCTTTCGTGGTTTACGGCTAGGATGCTGGATTGGAGGAGTTTTATGTGAAAGGGGCTTCATGATTGTTTATGTAGTATTTATGCATTTGATGGACCTAAGGTGGAATTTGAGTGAGAGGGAACCAATTCTTTGGTTCATTTTACTTGGAAGTCTTATTTAAAGTCATCTTTGTGTCTGTTTTACTCTGTCGTCCTGTGCAAAGTCATTTGTGTGTCTTTGCACCATATAATGGTTATTAGTCTGATTGCAGGTCTCGTTTTGGCAGGGTCTATATTTAGTGTATAAGTTGCATTGGATGTTGAGCTAGTGTGCTGGTTTGTAGAGGTGTGATTAGATATTGTTTTGAGAGAAAATTATCATTAAGAGTGAGGTGATGAGGGACTATAAGGGTGGTTTTTATATTGATAAAATGTTTTTATGTTTTGTGTAGAAACAATATGTTTGTGTGTAGGGGTATAGTGGGTAGATTAGGATATTTTTTATGGTTATTTCTATTGTCATTAGAGGTGGTATTATGATAGTAGTATTTGTTTTTAGCTTTTATGTGAAAGATTATGTATAATCAGTTGAATGTAGCGTGGGGTTATTGTAGTATTTTAGGAAGTGTTTCGTTAATGAAGTTTGGTTTCTATTGGTGAAGGTTTAGGTGATTGAGCATGTTATGGTACTGATAGCTCTTAATAGGTAGATGAGAATGTGATGTGTTGTATGGCTATTTTTTAATTGTGCTAATAGAGTGTGATGGGTGGAACAACGTTTGTAAATATCGTGTGAAAGATCGTTTGCGTGTTATATTAGGTGTTTTATACTTATATATGAGAACGTTTGAGGATTTATAAGTTGGTAATTTGTGCCAAGTGAGATTGAGGTGTCATCTGTCCGAGATAGCGAAGAGTAAGTACGTGGAGTAATTGATATGAGGATGTTCTAAATAGTGATTATATTATTTTTATGGGAAGGGTGAGTGTAAAGATTTAATTGAAGTATGTTGATGAGATTGTTAGTAGTAGGGTCATAAATTATTTCGAGTGGAGGGCTGTGTTGGAAACATTTATGCGTCTAGTTATACTTAGCCATTGATTATCAGTGTTGCTGTAATGAGGTGAGATGTGGAGGAAAGAATTTAAGTAGGTGTCTGTATAAAGCTTCCAATATATAAATGTGGCTGAGTTATGGGTGTGAAAGTGGTATAGGGAACCCATTACTCAGGACCTTGTTTATTGTAATATAGTTAGGTAGTCATTGGTGGGAAAGTTGAATAAGATAAAAACTTTGATGTTATTATTTGAGTATTGAGAGTTTATTGAGAGCTTTTAAGTGAATTGGTTGTAAATAGGTACTTTGGTAAGAGTAGAGTGAAGTTGATATTGTGTATTGTTGTGATTTTGTATTATATGGTCTGGTTTAACATATTTTTTAAGTAGTGTTGATATCTCCAGAAATTTATTGTATTTTTTTTTTGCGGGGAGTGGATAGTATTCACAAATATCGTTATATATGGTAACAAACGTCAAAGCTGTTAAGAATATTTGTGGTGATTGTCAAAATGGGTTGCATGTGTTGTGTAGCATCTTTGTATGAAATCAGTGTGTGCTGTTTTTATTTTGAGTGGAAGCAGTAATATGTTGTTTTATTGAGATGTGGTTTAAAGTTTGGGTGTTTCGATCCTCTATTATAATAGTCTCGTATGTTTCGAAGCTAAGTACTTATATTGGTAGTTGATTGGGCGTAGTGCCTGTGGTGAGTTGTTTTTGTTTTGGTTTGCAGATACAAGTTTTTAAATTGGATGGTTCTGATTGTGAATAAGTTCGGTAGAAGAGCTTATTGACAGATTAAGTTCGAATAAGAAATTAGCCCTAGCTCTTACCTGCTGCCTCACCTTCGGAGATGACTCTTATTGAAAGCTTTAAGAGAAGTATAAGTACTTTCGTTAAGTTCAGAAATTAATCCAGCCCTTAAGGCTTCTTATTGTTGATCAGCTGGATTTTGGTGATATTCCTGTCTCGTACTTGCACTCTTGTGGTGGAGTGATGTATCTTTAGCAGTGTTGTAGGTGTTTCAATTTGCCCTTGGTCTTCCCGATATGTTTGGCTCAGCTATAGCGTCATTTTTGACCGTTACCGCTCTATACGTAGATCCCCTTCCCATTTGTGCGACTGTCGCTCTCTTATTTAACCTTTCGTGTGCTTTCGGTCGCGGTGAGGTTTCCTAGGCCATTATTGTTTTATTTCATTCAGTTTTTTCTTCTCTGCGAGACATTTATCGTTGATGCCCACCGTAAACGCGCTTTATCTTTTCTCTTCGTGTCTTTTCCCAGCCGGTGTGCGTGTTGTCACTTACTAAATCACCTTCTTTAATACGAATAGCTTCCACTGGTAAAGAAGTTTTATTTACTTCAGAACCTATTATGTGACCATCTTTATCATAATTGACATCAATTCCTAACTTATGAAGAAGGTCGATAGAACATTTGTCACCTTCTTCTAACGTCAGCTGATGAGTCGCCGCAGTGGACAGGAATTTCATGAAGCATCCCTTGTATGCCTTCATCATGAAGCTTTGCTTATAAGTCAATTCGAATTTTTACAACAAAAAAAAAAATGCTGCAATCCTTTCGGAATAGAAAATCATTGTGAAGAAATGTTTACGATCAATCAATTTGCAAACTGCAGACTATTTAAATGAATCAACACAATGATATAAAACCAGGCCAAAAATTGTGTATCATGCAGACAAAAACTCGAGATCCAAAAGGAAAAGGAACAAGAAATTCAATCTTTACCAGACCGTGATGACAAAATGAAAGTTTCTGAAAAATTGAATGCAAGCTTGAAAGCTATAGGTAGGTGTTTCTCCTTTGATCTGACAAAAAATAGTACAAAATGAATTTGCCAACAAAATTGCGTCCATTGCAAACCTGCTTCCACATCATATTGTTGAGGGCACTACAAGTAAACCGTGTGAAAACTGTTTAGATTATAAGCTGCTTGAAACATTGCAACAAAAAATGATGGTACCAAACCGAACAGAATGAATCCAAATATTGACATTAGTTCCAGAGAGTTGGTCCATTCACAAGATAATGGAACAGTTTGATGTTTCAAAGAGAATGGTCATGAACGCCATAAAACTTTAAAAAGAAAAAGGAATATTGGCCATACCTAGTAAAAAATTAGGATGTAACCTTTCTGATGATGTGAAACAAAAATTGTTACATTTTTATGAAGATGAATTCAGTCAAATACTCAAAGAGCAGAAAGATTATATTTCTATTAAAATAAATACAGAAAAAGTAATGATGCAAAAGCGATTATTGCTCGGCAATCTGAAGGAAATGTTCATTGCCTACCGAGATCAAAATGAACAAGAAGTTGGATTTTCCAAGTTTTGCGAACTTCAACCAAAGTGGTGTGTGCCTGAAGGTTCTGCCGGAACACATTCAGTATGCATATTCCATCAAAATATCAAACTGATGCTAGCAGCAAGTCTTATTACATATGATTACAAATCTCTCCTGAGCAAGACAGTCTGTAAATTGGAGTCCAAAGATTGTATGCTACAGCGTTATGAGAATGTGTCCTGGAAAAGAAGGATTGGAAAGTTTTTAAAGCTTATATTGGAGGACAATGACCCTGATGCTATCATTGAATTCAGGCAATGGCTACACACTGATAGACACACCCTGTATACAGAACAATTGCCAATGGAAGATTTTAAAGTATTGATTACAAAAAATATTTTTTCTTTCCTTTCATCACTACATTTCTAAACATCAAACCTCGTATCTGAAGTCAAAAAAAGAAAATCTAGAATTAGGAAACAGATATTTGGATGAATTTTGCAGAAAACTACTCACTTGTTGTGCAAGATGCAGTTCAAAGTTTTCACTGGGAAAAAAGTCAGGCTACATTACACCCATTCATAGTATATTACAAAGATATTGAAGAACTCAAGTGCATCAGCTTCTTCATTAAAAGTGACTGTCTGCGACATGATACATGATGCATCTTTATTTAACAACATTAATCACATATCTAAAAAAAATATTTGAACAAATCAAACATATTTCCTACTTCAGTGATGATTCAACAGCCCAGTACAAGAATTTCAAGAATTTAATCAATTTGTGCCACCACCATAATGATTTCAACATTGAAAGTGCTGAGTGGAATTTTTTTTGAAACACCCATGGAAAGTCTCCATGTGATGGAAATGGCGGAACAGCCAAGAGATTGGTATGACACGCAAGTCTAATCAAATTTTGACACCTAGAAACTTGTTTGATTTTTGTGATAAACATGGGAGTGGTATCAAATTTTTCTTTGTTTCAAAAGAAGAAATAGATCCAGTCAGGCCAATTCAAAAAGAAAGATTCAAGGATAGCCAAACTGTTCCTGTAACAAGAGATAATCACCAATTCAGACTCATTGATGAAAACAGGCTTTATATAAGTAGGGTGTCAAATGATACATCATCATTCATAGCTTATATTGATAAGTTTGAAAGACCCAATATGAATTATATATACCAATTACAAATCTCCAGTCTGGGCAATATGTAGCAAGTATTTACGAGAACCAGTGGTGGATTGGAAACATTTGTGAAACGTTAGTTATCGAGAAGGATGCTTTGATCACCTTCATGCATCCTCATGGAATAGCTAATTCATTCCACTGACCTCCAAGAAAAGATACCTGTTGGGTTCCTGTACACCATATTATTGAAAATCTTTCAATTCCTACATCAAGGTTATGGGATGACAATATACTTTACCTAAGAAAGTTATGATGAGAGTAGATAAAAAGTTTCAATCAATTATTTCAAGCCATAAGTAACTTGGCCTCGCAATCCTAAACAAAATTATTACTTCTGGCTTTAAATCCTGAGTAAAGAAATCCACTTGAGGCTTGGGAACCTGTACTAAGAAACCCACCCATGGCTAGACCTGCCTGGCTATCAGGCGTGGCCCATATGGCGATGGGGTTACTAATTCATTATTTGAATATGAATTAATAGTGGCAGAGCCCCCATGGACCAATGCTAGTTAAGTACAAATAGAATGCTTATATTGTCTGCAAGTCAGATTCAACATGTCAAATTTGTTACAGTTCATTTTCACTTTTAAATTTCAAGGTCACTTTTCAAGCCATTTTTATACTCAGTGTTGAAAAATAAAATTTATTTTGTGAGTAATGGCAATAAAGTAGTTGAATTCAACGCCCACAAGGGGGCGATATCGCCCATGTTGGGAACCACTGTTCAACAGCAATCTGTCAAACTTCAGAATTTTTTAACAAAAATTTTTTACTCGATAAATTCAGCATCAGTCACCTTCACAAAAAATGGTCTGGAGACTAGAACTTATCATTATTCTGACTCAAATTTTGGATTTCTCCATTAGAACTTATCATTATTCTGACTCAAATTTTGGATTTCTCCATTAAAAGACTTTATACACCAACAGGCTAAGTTTCATCAAAATCAAAGGGGGTGTCGAGTTGGGAAGATCTTCAAAATTGGCCCGGATATGGATATACATATATATATATATATATATATATAACCATATATATATATAACCTTATATATATATACTCACATATATATATATATACTATATATATTTACAAAAATATATATTTAATGTAGAAACTTTATAATTTTATTTAGATATTTAATATGTAGCAACTTATATATATATATATATATATATATATACGCCTGCACTTTACCTACTCACCTGCTTAACCTTAACCCTTATCCTCTCTCACTCTATAACTGTATATTTAATAACTCTTTATACATATATATTAGCCTTAGCAGCAACATATAACCTTAACCATATACATATATATATATGAACAATATATATGCTATATAACATTATACTGATTGATAACCTTAACTATATATATATATGTAACAGCAATAATATATATATATATATATATATACCGGTGTATATATAT
>JABUQX010016731.1:0-12500 GCA_015478945.1 Trachelipus rathkii | reverse complement strand
TATTATTATTATTATTATTATTATTATTATTATTATTATTATTATTATTATTATTATTATTATTATTATTATTATTATTCAGTTATTGGGTATTGCCATTATAGGTAACATTGAGATTTGAAAAATGCACTCATTAAACTCAGGTTTTTATCTTCACAGTTAAGTTCAACATGTGGAAACTTGTGGCTTGAGTGCCTTCAACTTTCAACTAGCACAACAGCTTGGTGACTTCTGAGTGCCCAACTACGGCTGAATATTCATTTCAAGAGCAGGCACATATGATCTACTGACATGCACAGGTACATAAATAATAGACTGACAGCAGCCGAATAGTCAAAGGTTTTCTGTGAAAGACCAGAGTTGCTAGAGCGCCTAACAAGGTAGAACAAATACTACAGCATGATGCTGAAGACACAGGTACCAGCACCAGGGTTCGCACGATTGGGGACAATCGGATTGTCCCCAATGGGTTTTTTCAGAAGAAAAACCCACATTGAAAAAACACTGAAAAACCCAAATTTGGGTTTTTTCAAAAAAAAATTATTAGATAAAATAAAAAATGTTTTTTTTTTAAAGATTAGTATTTCGTTTTAAATTTTTACATTTTCACTTTAAATGTTTAATTCATTCAAAAAATTTTTAATTCCCCTAACAAATTATTTATTTTGGTTTAATTCATTTGGAATCACCTTCAATTATAAGGAAATTTTAAATAATTTCTGACAAAGCTTGCTGGCCGTTGCTACACCAAGCCTTTTCTGTAGCTAGACAGTATGGCAAATGTCGAGAACACCCTTTCAATAGTTAGGTCAGAAACTGAGTGGAACTTTAAAAATCTGAGCAGAATATGCAAGAATTTTTGAGCAACGAGATTGTTTTTTGATGTTCGTTTTTCCATAATTTTCAAAATTATTCCAAGACAAAAAAAAAAACCTGAAAAAACACAAATTATATCTTTTTCAGAAAAATTATAGAAAATAAGAAAATGTTTTTTTTTAAAAAGATTTAATTTGGAAATTTAACCAGGCTGTTCCTTTAAAATTTTATTCATTCAAAAAAATATTTAATTTTGGTTAACATTAATATTTTGGTGTTAAGTACATATCATTATATTAAGAAAATTTATATATTTTGAAACGTTCTGCCCTTTTGCTTAACCAAAGCCTCGTTTCTTAGCTTAGACCCGATATGCCAAATGTCTGAGAACACCCTTTCAACTAGAGCAGAGACTTGGTGACAGCTTAAAAGATACTGAGTCAGAATATGCAGAAATCCTTTGGCAAGAGATTGTTATTTGATGTTCGTTTTTTTCCATAAATTTCACCATTTTGAGGACTAGATTTTACTATTCCTTAATAAAAGTTTCAATCGAACATAAGAGGTATGCCGAAAAAACGTGTTATCTTAATAGCAAATTGCCATGAAGTGCTAAATTTCTTGGTTGATAACTTCACAGATTCGCTCACTTGCTGCTGAGCTGGATATTTCAGATACCTATAACAGCAAAAATATCATTATATATATAATATATATATATATATATATATATATATATATTATATATATATATTTATATTATATATATAACTATATATGATATATTATATATTATTATATATTATATTATTAATATAATATATATATATATATATATATATATATTGCTTAGATTATTCATTAACAGCAACAACTATCATTTTTTTTCAATCCGATTATCTCAAAACACCTGGATTCTAAGTAGGTTATTAAAGATATTTCAGCTTAAATTTATTACATTACCCATTTGTTAGATCGCAAGGTTGGCTACATAAAAGAAAGGTTCTAAAGCATCCTCCATTCGTTTCTTTACATTGCTTTGCATAGCAAGTTAAATTCCGGTTAATTTCCGGATACATTGGCAATTTTTTAATTAAAAACAATTTCAATTTTTTATAAGATATATATTTATAATATAATGTATAACATAAAAGTACTGAAAATATATATATATTATATATATAATATATATATTATATAATTATATATATATATAATATATATATATTATATTTATATTATATATAATATATATATATAATATATTAATATAGTATAATAGTAAGTATGATGTTACCCGATTTTTCAAATCTGTGCAAAAAATCCTTGACAAAAACCTGAAAACCCATAAATCCTGGGTTTTTTACTGTTTTTTTCTGAAAAAAACGAAAAAATACCCTTGGCGTCGTTGGGTTTTTTGTCGAAAAAAACCATTCTTGGCAAACTCCTGCCAGCAACACACAATTGGACTCTGCTATTTCCTACTAAGTAGAAACACATGCATGGAGGAACCTCATGAGTCGAGTCATACCTGTATAATACTTAAATCCATTTTATGATTAATTTATGCTAGAATATGTGCCTGATGATTACCTCCTCCATAGTAAAGTAGGTCGACTTGTTAATATCCAATGGTTCATTTGCTAAATTACTAATCCAATGTCTGTCTCCTTGGTACAGTTTAAAAGATGAGATAATGTTTGGTCAAGATGGAATTACCCTAATTTCATAACTTAAACTTATAATCTGTGCCTGTTCAGTGAAAATATCAAATATATTTTGGGTAAAACAAAAAAGCTAATACATGAGCTAGACCTAACCAACAAGTAATAGTGTAAAATAATATTATGTGGGTAGCTTGTAATCATTGTGAGACTTTAGTACTTGATTAGTCCGGACCATTATGAATTTAAACTAAGTATATAGAGGATGTTCATAAATCTAATCAACACTTTCAGTGTACTACTGCTACCAATGCCTAATCTTATATTAAGATGACTAATCGAGCTAACCATGTGTAGTTTTATGCATTATGAGGTGCTAGCCAATTTCAGCTGTGCATAGTTTAGAAATGTACCTCCCGGATATGGTGCCATGTCTTTACACCACCGCATGATCCTATCAATGATCTCATATTTAGCATTATTTCTCTTATAGGTAATACACCTTAGAGTATGACCTTATATATTATTTATGAATACGCTATCAATGCATAATATATACAGTGGATATAATTCTAGATGAATGCTTCATTTGAGTCTACACGATGCTATTATCACATTTCATGATCTACTCCTAGTGAGAGGCTATTTGGTATATATTTATATATATATATATACATATATATTTTTATATTATAATTATATATATAGTATATATATTTATTAACAAATGTGAGAGTATAATATATTCAATGTTGTATATAATTATGCAATGTATATATATATTAAATATAATTACACTATATTAGTCATTTGTCCTATATATTATGTTAACTAATATGGTTACTGCAGTTATGAGTATTAATATTAATATAATAGGCTAGTGGTATCATATTTGTACTTATTAGTTTCAAGTTCCAAAAATTAAGTACAGATATTTTAATATTTTTTTATTTTTTTTTTTTTTTTTTGTAAAATAATTTTATAAGAAAATTCTATGGGATTATGCTGTATTTAATAATATATTACATTAATTTCATTTCGGTACATCTCTAAATATATATATCTTAAAAATACCTTCATAATTAGTAATTACTAGTATTGTAATATAACCCATCTATTATTATCCATACAAGGCTCTATAACCACTATTGAACATAAATTAGTTAGTTTATTATCTCTTATATCTAATATATTATTGTTTAATAATATTGAAGAATCATTAAATTAATTATTTACACTTCTCGTCACAATTTCAATTTCCTTCATAATTGAAATATTAATAAATTTTATTATCAGGCTATACTTTATACCCAGATAAATTAAAAATCTACTTTCACTATTATCAACTGTATATCATTATATTATTTGTTAAAATCCAAATTTCTTTCATTTTTATTATATTATGCTAAATTATATTTAACAACACTCTGAGAGTACTATTATTGCTAATAACTCCAACCTTCTCAATATTCAAAATTCCAGTTTAAACAGGCCTTACATCTAAATAACTACTTATTCATTTATACAGACTATCACTTTCCTAATATATATCTGTGCAAATCTATTTCACCAGGATAGCAATAAACCAAAAAGATATCTTTCTTGAGTATAGTATATATGAGTAGAGCTGAAAATAGGCAATAAATATATTATATATATATTTTATATATATATAATAGCATATATTATATTTATATAATTATATATATATATTATATATAATTTTATATATAATTAATATATATATATATAATTATATTATATTAGTATATATAATTTATAATATATTAATACTATTATTATATATATATTATAATATATATTATATTAAATAAAATCATATATATTATATATATATAATTATATATCATATATTAATCATATAATTAATAATATAATATTAATTTTATATAATTATATATATTTTATATTATAATATATATTACTAATTAGATATTTTATATTAATTATATAATATATTATATATTATATTATAATATCTATATATATATAACTAGGTATTATAATATTATATAATATAATTATATATTAGTTCAATTATATCAGAGATATATCCTATATAAAAAAATGGTGGGATAATCTTTTATGAAGAGGGAGGTAGTAAGTTCATAATTTATTAAATGAGTATATATAACATGGGTAGATTTTTGTAAAAAAATGGTTGGAATCATGGTATATAAATTATGACACTGCGGAATTTTAATAAATATAGTATCGCTAGAGCTGGTCTATACTTATTATTATTACAATTTAATAGCAATATGATTTTTCAGCCAAAACTATAATTTTAAGCGAATTAAAGTAGGAATAAATATAACTAGTAGTGATAGACAAAAACAAAGTTTGACAAAATTTTCTATATTTATATCTATCTTCTAAGCTCTTCTATATATAGTATATAATAAACTATACTCCTAGAGATATTACATATTAGTTATCATGAAGAAATAAGAAGCTTTAAAACATATGACGTGGAATCAAATTTTTATTAAGTATTCTAGTTTACAGTCTCTCTCAACAAATATTTGATAGATCGTATTATTAATCATCGTATTCTATAAATGGATCATACTTCTGCTTTTTTATTCTATTAATATGATATATGATGAAAAATCACAGCTTCAAGTAAGTTGAGATAATGTAATATATCATCAAGTGAGAAGTATAGTATTGATACTTATAAGTCGAGAATATTTTTACTATGAAATAGTACCTATATAGAGTATCATATTACTCTTAATTTGTATACTGATTTACCCTACTCATTTAACTAACAAGATTTTTATTATTCAACTTATTCACTTATAACCGTAATATTACCATGAGTGTAATCTTTACAGTTAGATCTATTTATTTCATTATAGACTTTATTATCTCTTCCACTTTTTTTTTTATAGCATGGTATTATCATAGCTACTAGTTATATAATTTTAATCATTATCCAGCCATATTATATGAAATAACTTAAAAGCTTCATAGAATTATATATGTAAATATAATTCTGATACTTGAACTAATTTCTTATCAAGCTAATCTATCACATAAGTGTATCCTTTCATCTGCAAACTGTCCAATACTATACTTAATCTGTATATACCTAATTATGTACTATATATTTTTAGTGAAGATTGTTTTTGGTTTTAATAGTTTTAATAATTTTATAATTAGTAGTCTTTTAATTAGTTGTCTATTGTGCCTCTCAACGCTTTATTGCCTTCTTGAGTACATATATCTATATACTTTTTAATATATATATATATTTATATTATATTATAGTATATAATATATTAATACTTAATTACATTCTACTGATTGATATATACTATTCATAATAGTTCTGATTTATACGTAATATTATAATACTATATTATTAATATATTATATATTATATATATATAATATATATTATATATTATTTACTATTATCTATATTATTATAATAAGATTAATAGTATAAAAAGTAAATGTTCAATTCTCATTATCCTAAGTTATTTATCTAAATATATGTATTATATATATTATAGATATAATATTATATATATTATAATAGTAATATATATATATATATATAATATTTATATATATAATTATATAATGATATATAATTATATATATATTATTATTATATTATATATATATTATAATACTAATTTAAATTAATATATAATACTAGTAATTTATATATATATATATATTAAAGTATATTAATTAATATATATAGTATATATTATATATATATATATATATATAATATATATATATTATAGATATTAATATACTTATTATATTGATTATATATATTTAATATCATTATATATAATAGTATATTAATATAATTATATATATATAACTTATTATATATATATATATATATAGTATATAGTAATATTATATATATATATATATTATATTAATATATATATATATAGTATATAACATATAATTAATATAAATATATATTATAAGTATATATATATATTATATTATATATATTATATATAATATATCATAAAATTAGTTTTAATAAATTACTATGCTAATCATAATCTATATTAATTCCATTATTTCATAGTTAAAACTCCGTCCTATCTTATATATAAAATTATGTAACATATTATTTTACTTTTACCTAGTTAGATATTTATATTATACACTTCTCTTAAACAATTTTGATACTCATCCTACTTATAAATTAATATATATATAAATTATTATATAATATAATCTTATGAAAATCAATATAATTTCCTCAGTTATTCTGCTCATTATTCTTTTCTATACTTATATATATTAAGTAAAATATATCTATTATATCTTTCACTTCATCTCAATTTTATGTATTTATATATTATATTATCAATTAATTATCACTTTGAAACAATATTTAACAGCTGCCAAATGGCATATACTTACGTTATAGAGTAAATTTATCGACAGAAGATCCTACTATTTATCTTATCATTATACTCAAAATATCTAATTGGAATATAATATAATATATATATATATATATAATAATAGTGAAAAATACATGCTATATGTTATGTATATTTAACAAATTGTCCACCAAATTTCAATTATACATATATTATATATGTATGATTATATAAATAAAAGTTAATTTAACTATTTGTAGTAATTCATACATTACAGACTATCTCCTACATATATAATAGCTATATAGTAATGTATATCGTTTTTTATATAATAATACTATATATATCATACATACTATATATATATTAATATATTATATATATATATATATATATATATATAATATATATTATATAATTTATATATTATATATTATAGGTATAATTACATTAATATTTAATATATTTATAATTATATATATATAATATATATATATCTATATATATATAATATATATATATATTTTATATATTACAATTACCATTATATTATAATAATATATATATATAATTAAATTAATATATATTATATATTATTTAATATATATTAATAATTATATATATATATAATATATATTCTATTATTATATTATACATATACATATATGTATATTTATATATTATATATATATAATATATATATATAATATTCTATATATATATAATTTAAGATTATAAATATATATATATATATATAATATTATTATTAGTATATTATATTATATAAAAATACTATATATATATTATATATATTATATATATAATATGTTAATATCTATATAATAAATATACTTGCCTGTGTTATATACTAACATATTCCTATTGTCAATAAACTTATAACTTATTATCTTAATTAGATACTATTAGCCTAGTTATATTTCTTGGCTAATTCTTATAAAAATCAAGACATTTCATATGCTTCTATATCAATAATTCTACTTAACAATTATCTTCATTTAAACATGCTTTAGATAAATATTAAATATTATATCAACTTCTTTAGTCTTTCATATAATCTTGTTGTTATATCAAACTTTAAAAGATTTAATTTCCTTATTTAAAAATTTATTATGTAGATAATTAATAATATATGTTAGATCATAGTCATGATCTTAATTTCTGCTCGACCACTAAATAATGATTTAATACATATTAATATAATTTCTTACGTAAATAAGAAGTCAATAATATCATTTCTTATCAAATATTATATATAGTCTGTTTATTAATAAGAATATATGCTCATGTTATTACATTATAAGCTTCTACTATTATTATAGTAGTACTAGTAGTTATAATTGATTATATATTAAGAAGAAACAGACTTAATATTAGAAAGCTACGTAAGTTAGGAGTTTCATAGATATGATAAATAGAAATATATAAGTTAGACGATATTCCATAGATACTATTATATAGTATAAAAGTATATATAGTAGTATTAGGTTACACAACTGTATATATATTATGGCGCAGGATCCCGTTGCGATTTAAAAACAAACGTGAGTCTACTATCCACTCACTATCTCCCTTCTCATATCTGTATCCTTTAGATAATAGTGGCAAATTGGGAAGTTGTGATTCTATATTTAAAATTTGTTAATATATTACATTACATCGTAAGAATACTAATCTCCCTCCCCTAGTAACTCACTCCCGACAAATAAAAAGAAAGATTTGTAAGTAGGCTATGTCAAAATTAATTCGCCTAGCTTTGAGCACTAATAAAAATGAAAATTGGGGACTAAAACATTTCAAAATTAAGTGAACCCTTTACAAAACTTATTATAGTATTGATTGTAATTGTCGTAGAGAAAGAAAGCTTCGTTGCCTTCATTATGTGGTGTGGATTAATTAATATATTCCATTGTATTCTCATCTAGCCAAATTCTCTGAAGCTGTAACACTTTACGCACCCTTCCATAATTGTTTCTGAAAAAAGACATATCAACCATGTAGTATGTAAATATGGCTCTTCATTTTTACTAATATCATATATTCTCTCAAATAACTTTCTTAAATTATATTCTCATTTCTACCTGTATATTCTACACATAGTTACATTTGGGTGTATGAGTTCTTACTCCCTTCACTACTCTAGTGGTGTATATAGATTTGCATTATGTCACATCTTCAAAGGTGCCATCTAAGAGGATATGAATCTTGATGAATAGTATTTAACAGAACAAAATGGAAAGTGCTTCATTCACATTTTATTTGATAACTCTTTATGTTTGTTTAAATATTGTCTTTTATGTGTTGGCCTCAGCTACTATCCCTTTTCTCTTTACTTCAACAATCTAAACCAGCCATCATCAGTATCACTTACCTGACATCTTCGAATAATCTCTTTTCTTTCCATCAACCTATTAAGTGATGATGTTACAAACAGTTACCTCTCCTTGGCGATAAGCTTGGGGAGGAGTAACATTATATTTCTTTCAACCCGATCCAATAAAATCAATCGAATCCGTCCTTAATCTTCCTACTCCCTACTCCGAGAAACCAAATCATCAGTAACACACTTCTCGGTATCTTAAATTAGAGAAGAAATATTGGTAGTCTTATTTTTAAACCGTCTTTGTTGATTGAGTGCGTACGGAGGCTCAAGCCTTTCATTCATCACACAAGCCCGGATCATATTCTTATCATTAATATCTTCTTTTCATAGTGACACGTCTTCTTTAACCATCATTTCAGTGTTTTGGTAACTTAATTTATGGTAAAACTTACATTTTCAATGTGTGGTATTTATAATTTAATGCACATTCTTTTATCTATTTCCTCTTAATAACGCATGCTCCCAATTCATTCAATATGATGATTAGCTTTAAGATCTACGCTTCAGTGTACAAAAAATTCTTATATCTGTGATAGAACGAGTAGAAGATGAAGTTAAGTAAGTCAGATTATCACAATTGTACGAATACGGAGTTCGACTAAAAAGTGGCGATGAGAAAGGAATTGCAGAGCGAGATAAAAAGCACATAATGAATATACAAAGAAAAGTGGACGCACAATTAGAGATTGGATGAGATGAGAGAGAGAGAGAGTATGAAGTATGTAGAGTAGAAGAGAGAGAGACGATATGTGAGACCTAGAGCGATATGAATAGTGATGAGAGAGAAGGATTTGAGGATCTCGCAGAGAGAAGATTGAGAGAGAGAAAGAGAGCAAGATAAGAGAAGAGAATGATCAAACGAGAGATGAGTAGAATGCATTCACCGACGATGATCGAGGAGAGAGAGAGGAAGAGATAGAATAGAGAGAAAAGAGAATCAGCTTTTGCAGAAGGACGTGATTTTGAGATTCGAGAGAGGAGAGATGACTATACCCAGCCGAGAGAGTGAGAGTTTAGATGATGAAAGTGATAGATTTGAGAGAGAGAAGAGAAAAACGATAGAGAGATAAGAGAATTTTTTCACTTCTCTGGAATTCTGATTCTAAGAATGAAAAGAGAAGACTTGTAATAGAAAATAGAACGAACAAAAAACAACAGATGGTCTTGTATGTACCTTACTAGTACTAAAATTTAATTCCTCATATGATCCATTTGATTGTTTGATATCTCTGAATAATATATATAATCTTTAAATTTAAATTAGGAATATTATGAATTTTAAAGTAACATAACATCGGTGACTCGACATCAGTTAGGATTAACAGAGTCGCCTAGGGCGTGCAGAAGTACAAAGGTGTAGATGACTTATATAATTTCACAATTAGTGGAGTATTCAGATATATTAAACTCTCTTGCAATTCTATGTCTTTCATTGGCTCTCGTTATGCTTCTCCTGAAATCACCTAGTTGATCTCCATATTTTATCATTATTATTTACTTTTTCTCCAAGTTTATCTATTATTATTATTATTATTAATATTTCTTTATTATTTAATTAATGTAGCTCTTAATATAATTCAATATATATTATTACTTATTTTAAAACTTATTATTTATATTATTATTATATATATACCGTATTATTATTGGATATAAAAATTATTCCATGTGCTTGTACCATTATTTTGCCAGTTAATTATCATTTTATATTATTTATCATTCTATCATTATTATCATGATTATACATTAGTCAATGTAATTTACCATACTATCTATTATGTATTTATTGAGTTATGATTAACTATTAATATATTTTTGATATTAAATTGATATAAAAATGTTTTAAAATAAATTTTTGAACTCTCTTTTCTTGTTAATATTATTAATTATTATTTTCATTATTATTATATTATTATTATTTTATTATTTTATTAATATTATTATTATTATTATTTATTATTATTATTATTATTATATTATTATATTATTATTATTATATTATTATTTATTATTATATATTTATTATTATTATTATTATTATTATATTAATGTATTTAATTTTATTATTTAATTATTAAATTATATAACGATAATTGGTTTAATTACTGTGGTTAGAGACAATAATTTAAAATTCTTAATTTATTCATGAATTTTTCTTGAGTAACGTATAATGAAATTTTTACAGAAGCTTTTTTTTTTTCTCTTGTCAAAAAATTTCGATAAAAATACTAAAGTACGAGTGCAGTCCACACTCTCGCGACTCATCCCACACCGAACCCCACACACATCATCCAACTGACTGCATAGTTCATATATACATCGTATTTACACAACGACTCTTTAATTAGACATACACCAGCCCTATTTGCATGTGTGTAGTGCGTAATTTGCTTGCGTGACTGATATGTTTGTGCCTGATGTATTAAAAAACAAAGCAAAAAACAAAAAAAACATAAAATAAACACAGGGTCTAATAATTAAAAAGATACTAAAAACTGTTTTGTAAGAGCTTTATGCCATTAATGAATGCTTTTTAATAACAAAGGCTGTTTAATCTTTTCAATATTTGCGATTATCATAAAATATTATTCTTAAAAAAATTCAAAATATATTTTATTAATAATGTAAATTTCCTAATAAATTCTAAGCGTCCTTCAATAAAATACACATCATAATAACGTATAACAATAAAATACCTGGAATGTATTTGTAGTTTCTTATCTATTTCTTAAAAAAAAACATTATATTATTAATTCTTTTTCAACCTGTTATATGAAATAAATATAATACGTATTGTAGTAAGAGATTTATGTGTATATTTGTTTATATCTCTTCCGTAGAATAATAATAGCAATACATCTTCTGTATTTATCCTGCTACTTATAGATTAACACAAATTATATTTATTAGTTTTCTTTTTCTTATTGCACATTTATATTTTAATTTTCTTTGCTTTATATTATATTAACATTATTTATTATTATTCATTGCATTATTAATTATTATTGATTATTATATTATTATATTATATTTATTTATTATTATTATATTATTATTTATATTATTATTATTATTATTTTGATTATTATTTTTATTTATTATTGTATTATTTAATATTATTATTATTATTTGGCTATACATCGCTTTATTATAATAGTGAAAATATTAACAAATAATAATAAATATTGAAATTAATTTATTATTTTAATTATCTCTGCTTTT
>JABUQX010016730.1:52500-80390 GCA_015478945.1 Trachelipus rathkii | reverse complement strand
CACTCGGTATTCAGTTGAAACTATTTTAGATTCTAGTGATCATGCGATGTGCCAACTTATGTCCCTCTAACCAAATGAATATTAATTATTAACTTAAATAATTTTTTCGGTTTTAATTTGAGGAAATCGATTATGTTTCTGTAATAATTAGATTTGTATTTTAAAATTTAAGGCCACTATTATTCCCATGAATAAGCGGTTTTTTAGATTTGCGATGACATTAGTGATGCCCGCGAAAGTAGCGATACAAAAAAGACCCATTAATTGTGTAGATTAGTCTTGATCTGCTTTGACCCAAAGGTTATTGTCTACGTTTCGGGTATTTAAAGATAGCAGCTCATTTCACATTGTTTGGCATATTGTAAACGTGATCGGATGTTTATCTTATTGGTTAACGAGTGACTTAGCTTAAAGCTGATTACAATTCAGAAATTGTATGTGTTTTTAGGTCGGCGTTCTCTGGCATTAAAACCTTCCAGTTTATTTTCTGCTGTACCCACTTCCATTTGGATCCTTTCAAACCCCCATCACGGGAGGTGTCTTGTTTTTTTAATATGCTTGTCTCTCCGGGTGTATCGTGCCCACGCGAAAATCCTGTCATTCAACTATAAATACCCCCTGATCCTCGCGATGGAGGTATAGGTATGCATGTTGAGTCCGAATAGTTTAAACCGGGGGTGGGAGTGAGTGATGTGGTCGCGCGCGCACCTTTTTTCACCACAGGATGACTTTGAATGATTGAGTTCGTTCTACTCCAGCCAAAGTCGAGGGTAAGGACAGGCACGAACTGGGAAACGATAGAGAAGAAACACAGATTTTTACCAATATAGGGCAGAAGGCAGGCTCATAGAAAAGTCACAACGGTAAGTTTTAGTATGGAATGCCACCGAGGAGGTAATAACCTTTGGGACAATACCAGCCGCTGGTTACGCTGGTCAAGGGAGCTATTTTTACGACCTTAACCTAGTTCATCTGTTTATGCTTTAACGACAAAGACATGTGGTAATGTCAATGAATACCGTTTTAAAAGTGCATAAACCAATGGTAGGTAATGCCATATAATTATACCACCCCTTTAAGTACATTACTACAATACGTATCTTTACCTATAACATTTAATGGCTATCAAATATAAATAGTATAAGGATGTATATGAGTTTATATCATAACTAGAATACTTCGGAATTGTTAAATCTGTTGGCAATAAGCGATTAAATTAAAGAATTAGACATTCCTCACGGGATTATTTATAAATCCTTTTCTAGCGGTTTTTTGTTTTTTTAGGTAGTTATATCTCTCATCGGTTTCGTACAGACGGCATTCATTAGCCAGTTTTCAGAGTGGTTTCAAAAGAGCCCGTGAAATCATATCAGAAACCGTCAGTTCGAAAACTTCGTATTCCATTTTTTGTTCTGTTATTTGATATTTGTCTTTTGAGGCATTAAGAATCGTATGATCTACTCTATCGAAGAGCGTACGCCAAACATTTCATTTTAATACCTTAGCAAGGTGTTGACAATTTTTAGTTGGTGAAGGTAATGTATTTTATTCTATCATTACGCTCGCTATAAATCTTTCCCATTTCCCGAGATGATAGAGTTTCAGACTTACCAGTGTACCTCTGAACGTTTGAGGTAGGGATTCAATTGAAGATAAATAGCATTTTCAAAACTAGTTAGTAGAAGGTAATTACATGCTCATAATCTTGTATGTTTAGAGCTCACATTGTTCTGCAAAACGAAAGAAAGGGGTGGTAATATAGGCGCTCGACTCTTGATAGAGTGTCAAGAGGAACCCAGAAACGATAACTTGGCATTTTTAACAAGAAAAAAGCTTTTAGCTGTCTACGTACGAGATGGTAGATTTTACTACAGATCTACCTCTGTGGTATAATGATAATTTTCATAGTTCATCTGACATGCAGATAGCTCTCAATAGAAATATGAAGTATTCAACTCAGTTTATATTTTTGTACAGGCGCAATATTCTTCTCCTGCGTGTCTTGAAAACTGGACTAAATCTAACTTCGTCTTCCGGCAGTATTGTTTTATACTCCATAAGATAGTTTGTCTCTCATTATAGTGAGTACGTCTCAGTTAATATATATTCAAGAGGTCGCAATAATTCCCTTTAACAAATTCTCATATTCTAATCGTCTGTATTTGGCTACGTATGCCTGTCAGATTGACTCCACTTTCTGCATGAGCGCAGACTGTCATCCAGATCATGAGGGGAAATCACAGAACGTATAACAAGGTAGTCAATAAACGCTGTTAGTCTATATACCTATCTGATTTATTAGTAAGCTCAAATGGCAAAAAATGTGGTGTATGCATGCCCCCTCTGGTGGGGTGACTTTCCTGCGAGTGAGCTGTGGATATGACGTCAGGGACTATCATGACTCTGTCTCCGTATTTTCTGTGATTTAGGTTGCTGTCGATACCGGACTCGAGATACGTACGCTAGGAGGAATCTCCGCAGCGCTGAGAAAAAGATGTTTCTTAAATAGACTAATAAGAGAGCTCTCAATGTGAGGTTCTGAAGTGTAAGAAAAGGATCTGAAATTGGTAATTGATTTATTCTGAAGTAGCGTTACACTTAACAATATAAGTTTTGGTGAACTAGCGTGCACGAACTTTGACTTCGAATGTCTGATTCTGGAGTAGAGAAGATCAAATTGTCTTATAAGTTACCAGCCTACTGTTAGTCTATGAGGAACGTAGATGGATAGAACTTAACTGGAAAGTGTTCTTACGCAGTGAACATATATCGCCTCAGCAAAGTGAGATTTTCGCAGAAACGGGAGATGAAGGTAGATACGTTGTTCTTATATTGGTAGACTAGTATTAGTCATATGTAGACTATATTCGTATCATCGTTCCCAATGTTAGTTACCGAATACGATCTACAAACTTCGAGTAAACATATGTAAAAAACATGTGGTGAAATTCGCCGCAGTTAGTAGTATTGCGCCGATGGGTAGAGCTTTATTAGATTATTATATATATTATACTATTATATAGTGTATATATAATATATATACTATATATATATATATATATCTATGTTACTATTATAATATATTAGATATTATCTTCGTTAAAAAAATGGTCGGATCCCCGGCAAGTAACATGTTAGTTATATATATATAATTACTATATATTTGAATTATAATTAATTTATCATTATTTAGCTAAACACTGACGAGAACAGATTACGTCGTTGTTTACAAATGCGGAACAAAAACCTTTGGCTGAAAATTGAGACTGCATAGCAGGCAAGCCAAAAGGGAACAAAATAGGGGTTTGCTGACAGCTTCAAGAATATTCGATCAGAGCCACTCAAGCACCCTGTGTGTTTTCGGCTTATAGAACAAGAGAATAAGGTCTAGAAGAAGCGAGACGGTGTGGTTCAACACAAATACAAGAGAGGCTATGTTCACAACACAACAGAAGCAGCAGAACAAGTGGCTTATATCGCGTGTTGTTTTCACATAAAAGTAAGCATCTTACCGACCCCCTCTTAATTGAACCCTATTAGTTGAGAACTCGTGCGCAGTTCAGAAAATCCCACCCTAGAGCTGTCACGGGGACTTGCGACGGACCCATGCACATTATGGCATATCGTCAAGTGAGGGTTCATTCCCCTGCGCCACGGTGAGGCCCACACATAGTGCCGATTACCCCCATCACTAAAAACCACCGCATTCTCTCTCTTATGGCGTCACCCTTTCCTGCTCTCGCCTCTAGCTTCAACACTCAACTTTTTACTCTTCTGTCAAACATTCCTGTTACTGGACAATGCCACTTTTTTCTTCGGTCTCGCCAGGTCTGGTCTGGTTTCCAACACACTTCACCAGCATAATCACATCAGTCTTAACGAATTTTCGCACCTATTCATTCGATCTTTGCTCCATCTTTATGATCCAATAAGTCTCATGACTCAAACCCGTTACTTTTAACTCCTTATATCTCGTCATTTGACCACAAGCTGTTCTGACTTAATCATAATAACCAAACTCACTTCAAACTCATCTAATACGTTCATTTCCTATTTTATTCAATTTCTTTCACACTCTCTAACACGCCCCTAATGGAAATTAGTTCACTTGGAGAGCAATGAGCATAATCATGTGATCGATATGCCATATTTGAAATAAAATATATTAATATATATACCTACGTATATATATATCATTTTCATTATATATACTGTATATATATATATTATATATCAAAAATCTCTCAATTACTATTGACGTTTTCGTGATATTTACCTTCTGATGGTATATTTTACCGGCTCAGTATATATAGTTACCTCCTCGATATAATCATATACTTTTATCCTCGATATTAATAAATAGTACTATATAGTATACTATATATTATATATTGTTGGCTGAATGAGAATGGAAATAAAATTAGCTGAGGACATGTTAATAGCTATCGAATTCGCATGAATTGCAATTTTGTCACTAGTAAACTAATAGCATTATGGTTTGCTGATCAAAAGATATTCTGCTTAATTTTCTGAATTTTAAATGAGTGATAAATCTGTAAGCAAAAAACTTTAACAACAATATATATAACATATTTCATCGTGCAGAAAACAAGAGCGAATTTTTGTTTCGAACACGTGTTTATCAACGTGCTTTAAAGACTTATGTTTCGTTTAATCGTTTCCACGTAGAAAAACTCTTCTCTCCCACTCCTCTCATGATATCTATAATTCAATATACTCCACTCCTAAGTACCCCCAAATGCTCATAAATTATCTTATAACCGTATTGATTTAGTTAAATATAAACCTCATTGCTCCTGGTGTACAAAAGTGACAGAGAACTCTTAATTGAAAAGAGTATGTGGCGTATGTAATTTCAAGCACGGATTAATATTCACTTGTAATTCTAGTGTTCATCTGACTCATAGAGAGACTCGTTGGAATGTCATTACACTTTATCATCTCCGTTAGGCCTATGGAGTAGGGTGTGAACACCTGTTCTCACTGGATGAATACTAATAGTATAGATTCCCTTTCAAATTCATACAAACTTTATTGAACCGCCATACAGGAGTCATCTTCTTCATCTTCCTTTATTATATGTCCCTTTTATCTCCATAAAACATATTCTGGTTCAAGAGTTTGTCGCTCAGGTTCAGTGCCACATGCTTTTCTAGTCCTCCACAGTTTTCTAATATTATAGAATATTTTCTCCATATAAAAATTGACGGAGAAGATGTAGGGGTCTAATGCTCCCAGGTAATCCTTCTGGCATCTGATATTTCGTGTGGGGAGGAAGTCTTTCAAAATTGAACAGAAGCAATGTCAGAGCTGGGAGTCGTCAGCATTTAAAGTGCAATAGGAATAATGAATGAAAAATAGAAAATATTAAAAAGTAGTAAAAGTTGGGGGATAGGACAGAACCTTGAGTTAACACCTTCTATTAAATATATTTTAAAAAGATGGGACGATGGTCGTCATACACAGCTGTTACTTCATGAACGACCGGAATAGGAAATCTCGGAGATATATTTCTTTTACCCTATTCTAGTATAATTTATAATATATATATATGTATTAGTGCTTCACCGATACCAATATACACTTTCTTATAGCCTAAGTATATATATACTATATATATACGTCTTGACTATCAAACATTCGTGAAAATAGTGCAATTGTGAATATAATTTTACGTAGTATATATTATTTTACTATAGTATTATTATACTGATTATATATATATTATTAATTATCTATTACTGAATATATCATATACTATATATATATTCCTCATAGATCTATATACTTATAATTATATAGGGCTAGTATATATATATATATATATTATATACTATATATATATACTAGCTATGAATATATATAACTATTAAAAATACCATAGGAAGATAGGGTAGGTTAGAAATTCAACTCTATGTGTGTCTCACATATAACTTATACACTTAAATCTCTCTCGATTTTTCTCGTTGCCTCCCTGCATCTACAAAGACTTTTTTCCGAATAATTTTGTATGAAAGAGGATCTCGCAACCAAACTCAGTTAATAAAGCATAGGAAAAAGAACCACCAGTTATAGATGATCATTTCCTCCTTAAGGAAATAGTATCAGGTTTACCGCCGGACTCTCATGACGACTAAGCTTTGCAAGATTTAAGGATAATTTCCAAAGGCATAAAGGATAATTCAGTGAAACACTCTATAGGTGGGATTGACGCTCCTAGATGTAAAAATATATATAATAACTATTTTCTTAGTAATAAGAAGGGTCTCTTGGGAGAGGTCCTCTCTTCTCTAGTCGGACACAACCTCTTACATGCAGCGAGCTATAGCTTTACAGGGAAATATGTCAAAAGTTTTGAAAGAAACGACGCGAGACGCTAAATAGTTTGTACTAAACTTCACATGAATTGGCGTCTTAAAGCACCAACGTTTTATGATTGAAATCAGAAACAATCTATATCCAGGAGAATCCTATTCACTCATTCTACTATGAATATTAGAGGATCAAATGAACACAACGGAACCTAAATCATCCTTCAGAAATAATTTTAATGATAAGCATAATGAGATGGAGGCAAAGAGAAAAAAAGAAAGACAAACTAGTGAAATATAGTACCATTGCCTTCTTGTTAATCTAGAGCATTCGCGGCGTGGAATTAGAAAGTAGGTGGTATTCAAACGATACACAGTTTAGACAGTCCCTTTAGTAGAGAATAATAATATAAAAGCAGTGGGTGAATACATCGAATGAAAGCGACCCAAGGCTGTCGTGCGAATTAAACACGCAAAAGCTTAAAATAGACAATATGTTATGAACCAATTGCTATGTAAGGAGATAATTGAAAATAAGATGAAACCAGATTTATGACTCGTAGTTCGACATTTTATGAATGGAGGAAAGGTTCTCTTAGTTTGTAGTTTCGACCGAATGAATAGATTTTTTTTTTTGATTCCGTAAATATTAAAGTATAAAGTATAAATAGCGTCGGAAATTCCTACAGACAGAGTCCCTACAAGAGATAACTCGAAAACAAACATTTAAACCACGTTTATAAATTTTAGTACTTTGAGGAGAAAGAAAATGATATGCTAGGCTTTGTCTGTATGCTCCGCAGCGATAATCACCGTAAGTTTTAACCATAGAGCTTCATGTGTAGTCCGAAAGACCCCTTCCATCGAAGCAATAACCATTCTAAGGAAAATCAAAAGAAATACCCAGAGTCCGTCCAGTTTGCAACATCGAAGTGTCATTAAAAGTTTCCTTACTAAAGGTTGGGTCAATCCCTACGGAAGACCAGAATATGTTGAATAAGACATATTTTTACAATGATTATTGAGATAAAAAGATGACTGGAGGAACCCAAAGGTGAACAGAAAAAGTTTGACAGTATTAAGATTTGTCTATCTATCGAAGAACTATAACAGTTCAGTTGACAGAAATATTCTTCCAGTTTGTCGTTCATCTCCAAAACTGAATTAGCTGAGATACGGTATGGGGCCGTACCATGTACTCAAGTTTATTATGAATTGAGAATTAGTAGGTTTGTTCGTCAGCTGTATTTTTGAGAACTAGAGGAAAGTTACTGGCTGTGGTGAACATCGGAATCACCATGAATGATGATTTCATTAAAAAAGGAAAAGACGAGAAAGAACGAGAGAATATTTTCTATTTTGGAGTTGCTTGTTGTAAAAAAAATTAGGATTAGTCTCAGTAGCGTTAGGAGTTGAAGATAGCGAGGACAGGTGAATTTATCAATATATCTATTGCAAGAAAGAAGCCTAGCTTATAAGGTTAGGAACTTCAATAATGACTCTCATACTACTAGGGACACGACAAATAACATAGCACAAATTTTCAAAATTCAATTTAATAGAATATTAAACCTTTTGACATTTATTTCTTAATTTAGAAAATGGTTCAGTATTATCAAAGTCTGCCAATGTGCTTAAAAGATGAATTATGATACTTACTTCGTAAAAATATAGCGAATTAGTAATGCTTACTGTGGTACATGTGCAAACTCTCACGCAGTGTTGTATAAAACTTATATAAATAATGAAATTTCAAATATATATATTTATATAATAAATCAGAATGAAATTTTTGCTGAGTGTCTAAATAAAAAAAATTCAATTCTTTTGGCCCAATTTTGTACCCTTTTGTCCCATTTGAGACATTTTATTTTATTGATATATCTATTTGCATCAGTATTTATGACATATAATTTAAGTTTTTTATTTTCCTTTAATGATTTTTATTCATTTCATTCGTTCATTTATAGCTATTTTCAATATTCTTGGGTCTGTTACAGATTCCTTCACTGCCAAGTCTCTCAGAGAGGACTCTAGACAGGTCGTTCTTCCCCGGCGAATGTTCGACGTTTAAAAACGAATCTACGCCAATTTGCACATGTCCACGTCACTTTTTGCGTCTTGTACATACATGTAGGTCAACTCTCGCGCTCTACCGCCATCCTATTCCTCCCATACTGATCATGGTATGTTCTTACAATCCCTATCTGTTAGCGTCTCTTGTTTCCTAGTCTAAAAAAGAAACATGCTATTAGAGTAACGCTCTATCTAACAACTATAATTTATCAATCTATTACTATCCATTGTATAAAACTACATATTACAAATCATAGAGAATTTGCTGTCTCACTGTATCTCATAAACATCCAAGAGCTACCTTATTGATTTACTTCTTCTTTTTTAATACAATTTAATGTAGTGAATAGGAATGGGGAACACCAATCAGATGCTTAACCTTCAGAAAGATCATCTGAACCATTTTGGCAGAAGCCGAGAGCTGAGCGATTCAGTGCCCAACATTTTGATCGCCATGGCGAAGACAATTGTTTGCCATACCAGTAGTAATAGGTGACTGCGCTAGCACGTCAGCTACATTGTATAGTTAGATAGGTTTCTAATAAATTCTGATATTATTTTTTTTTACTTTAGAATTACACACTCTTCTACCTTTATCTCGATCGTTTTTAGAGATTTCTGTGGCACGCAGCCAGGCTCATTGAATTCTCTATGTTAGAGTGAAAGAACGATACTTCTTTTTTTTTCTATTGCTCTTTTATTTATAAATGATTGAGAAAACAAGAGAATGGGGGTGAAAAGTCCCCCTTCGATTCCTTATTATAATTCATTTCAAATTATTTCTGCTTCACAAAATTGGCTCCTCAAAAAACTCTTTGTAGTGCCAAGATCCCTTGTCCCAATTTAACATAACCCCGGAGGAAATCAATGGAGGAGTTAGTCCAATATCTGATGACCATGACGATAAATACGGAGTACCTACGTTAGAAGACCTTGGTAATTAAATTGTGTTATTTCGTGCATGAGAGGCTTTAATTTTACATACGATTAGTCTTAGATCAATTTTGGGTTAAAAGATATATTATAACAGGTTTTTCACAACTAAGGAAGCAAGAAACTCTATGGTTGGTATTACCTAAAAGAATGGAACACACATCTATACAAGGCAGAATATCGTATGACCGTACAAATATATAATTAATACGAGTTCAATTTCAATGAACTTAAGTTAACTCATGCTAAACACTAGTGAAATACACATCAGAGAGGAATTCGCTTTCCTCTGCTTTTTGAAAACTTAGCAATTACAATGGGACAACATATTGTGCTCATTAATCTCTTTTCTTCTAAATGCTCAGAGAAAGGAATATCCACAGAGTCTGGATGAGTAATTTAAAATATTCAATAGTGATATATTACACGAGTTCCTTACAAATATATTTCGAAAGCTTTGGTTCGATAGATGAATAAATATGGATACAAAGTGCTAACATTTTAAGAAAAAGTTCTATTTAATATATCATTGTAATGATAGAAATATTTAAAGAAAAAGGGAATTAAGCGTATTCGTGAGAAACATCGTTTCAAATTTTTTATTTATTTCAAGATATTAACAGGTTTGCTGACACAACACATTAGATTGCAATATACTTCTGGGTGGTACTATTAAAAACATTTAATATATACTTGAAAAATTCATTCCACTCATAAGAATAACAAGATCTCTAATTAGGACATACTAAATACCTATTAATCCAAATTCCTTTTAATTCGTGGAGCTATCTTTGAGATTGTCAGATTTTATCACAATGAAACCACATTTTTTTCGTTTTCATAAATAAATCGCTTGAAATTCACTGGAGTTTAACAAACTCCAATTTTCATAAGTTATTACCGATTAAATTTTTCATTGTGCAATGGGTGGTGAGAGAGGTAGAAGGAGAAGGTGGTAGGCGTGGTTGAGAAGGTTGCGAAGTATATTCCGATATAATAGAGAAATCATCCATATAATACGGATAAAAGCGTTAAAATTTTTATTAAAGACACGGTCAAAAAAGATTTCCTGTCGCTTGGATGTGGAACACACACGTTGTCCAACCACATAACTGAATATTAATTGCTAGGGCTTAAGAACATAGGAAATAACCCAACTATTGACACTCACTATTAAGACACGCTGCAATAAAGCGCCCATATCGACAGCTTATGAGCAACTATTTGACTTCGAAGTGTGTTCAACATTTTTCTGCTTTTGAAATAGCATTTAATGAAACAATTTTTATTTCAAAATGCTTGAAGTACTTCTGCTTAAAAACGTATGCAGATATGGTTAAGATTTACAACATTAATATATTTCAAAATAGTCTGAAATTAATTAATAGGAACAAATCTGTAAACTTTTATAAGAGATTTCTAACAATTTGTACTATGTGAAAAATTTAAGAATAATAAGCGTTAATTTATGAAGTTTAATTATAAACTTTTTTATTATAAACAGGTTTTGCACACTATAATGAAATATTTATTTAGTTAATATAAATACAATATTAAATATTAAATTTGCATTAATTATAAACGTTTAATTTTAGACACCTAAAACTATTAATAAATTCACATATTTATACTGCTTTTTATGAAATAGCATCTATGCAATGAAACAACATTTTTTTTCAAAAATGCTGAAAGTACCGTTTAAATTAAACTCAATTTTAAGATTTTAAAAAAAATAATTAAATTTAATGAAATTTAAATGAAAAATTCGTACTACTTTAAAGATGTATCTAAATTTATATTAACTGTGAAATTTATAGAAAAAGCGTAATTTTAATAGTAAGTTATAATATTTTTTTTATTAAAAAACATTGTTATTCTGACTATATGAAATTAGGTTAGTTTATATTAGAGTATCATATAAAAACATACTATTCACCTTTAAAATAGCCTTTAACGCAACAATATTCTTCACAACTTTAAAAAATAACACTGCAAAGATCAATTAAACAGTTTAACACCTACAATAAAATTTAATAAATTTCTTCCATATACTATAATTGATTACTGCTTATAAGGTGTAAATATATAGAGATATTCATTTACAATTACGCTGAAATGGATGTGCTATTTTATGTGTAAAAAACGCACTGGTGAAGATAGACAAAATTAACATTCAAAATTTTAAGATTAACCAAAATAATTTAAAATGTTTAAATTTAGAAAAAATCGTACTTTTAAGGGTTCTAAATAATCTATTTGAATATAGACTGTATACACTTGGTAAAGGATACAAAGGCATTTAAATTATCTTAGAAGTTAAATTTTTATTAAAATAAACAGGTTTTTCAAAACTAATGAAATATTGGGTATATAAAATTAAAATACAAATAATTCTGAAATTTCTATTTATAACACTGTGCAACTTAATGTAACCACATAATTTATAACTATTAATACAAAATAGGCATCATGGTTTCCAGACCTAAATTCTCTCGCAAATTTAGTCACAGTTCACTGAGATGTACACTCACGGGGGAGCATCTGAGTACAATATGTACAGCCATTATGACCTGGGAACTCACGCTCTAAGAGTTTAAAAATCTTGCAATGTATATATAGATTCTCACGCTAATAATACAATAATTTACGATACATATGAATCGAGTAATTTTAAGGTAATAAAGTTTCGTTAACTTTTAGAATCATCAACCAGCAGATGTTTTCGCTTTTATTGCTTTTTGAAATGTGAAAATTTAAGATAAGGATATATAGCCACGTATATATAGAAATTAACGATCATATGTGTATTTCTACTTAAAACAGGTGGTATGCACAACTAATGAAATTAAATCGGTATTACACTAATAAACCTAATTATAAAATAGCCACATTTTATTTCATAAAACATACGTTATAGGCCTTGCCCTCCTTCACCTCAAATTGCACATTTTTTAATAAATTCGACTTTTCTGCTTTTTGAAATTGCATTTCAATGAAACACATTATTTTTTCAAATGCTGAAAATACCGTTAAAAACTCAATTTTAAGATTTACCAAATAATTCAAATGTTGAAATTTAGGAAAAATCGTACTTTTAAGAGTTCTAAATTTGTAATGTGAAAATTTAAGAAAAAAGCGTAATTTAGAAGTTAAATTTTTTTATTAAAACAGGTTTTCACAACTAATGAAATATTTGGTATATAAAAACAAATATTGAAATTTCATTAAAAAACGTCAATTTAAGACACCTAAAACAATTAATAAATTCCTTTTCTGCTTTTTGAAATTGCATTTCATGAAACATCATATTTTTTCAAATGCTGAAAATACCGTTAAAAACTCAATTTTAAGATTTACAACAAATAATTTCAAATGTTGAAATTTAGGAAAAATCGTACTTTTAGGGTTCTAAATTTGTAATGTGAAAATTTAAGAAAAAGCGTAATTTTAGAAGTTAAAATTTTTTTATTAAAACAGGTTTTCACAACTAATGAAATATTTGGTATATAAAAACAAATATTGAAATTTCATTAAAAAACGTCAATTTAAGACACCTAAAACAATTAATAAATTCACTTTTCAGCTTTTTGAAATTGCATTTCAATGAAACACATTATTTTTTCAAATGCTGAAAATACCGTTAAAAACTCAATTTTAAGAATTACCAAATAATTTCAAATGTTGAAATTTAGGAAAAATCGTACTTTTAAGAGTTCTAAATTTGTAATGTGAAAATTTAAGAAAAAGCGTAATTTTAGAAGTTAAAATTTTTTATTAAAACAGGTTTTCACCCGACAGCCATGAAAAAACTTAAATTTAAGACACCTAAAACTATTAATAATTTCATTAAAAAACGTCAATTTAAGACACCTAAAACTATTAATAAATTCACTTTTCTGCTTTTTGAAATAGCATTTCAATGAAACACATTTTTTTTTCAAATGCTGAAAATACCGTTAAAAACTCTCAAATTTAAGATTTACTAAATAATTTCAAATGTTGAAATTTAGGAAAATCGTACTTTTAAGAGTTCTAAATTTGTAATGTGAAAATTTAAGAAAAAGCGTAATTTTAGAAGTTAAATTTTTTTATTAAAACAGGTTTTCACAACTAATGAAATATTTGGTATATAAAAACAAAATATTGAAATTTCATTAAAAAACGTCAATTTAAGACACCTAAAACTATTAATAATTCACTTTTCTGCTTTTTGAAATTGCATTTCAATGAAACACATTATTTTTTCAAATGCTGAAAATACCGTTAAAAACTCAATTTTAAGATTTACCAAATAATTTCAAATGTTGAAATTTAGGAAAAATCGTACTTTTAAGAGTTCTAAATTTGTAATGTGAAAATTTAAGAAAAAGCGTAAATTTAGAAGTTAATTTTTTTATTAAAACAGGTTTTCACAACTAATGAAATATTTGGTATATAAAAACAAATATTGAAATTTCATTAAAAAACATCAATTTAAGACACCTAAAACAATTAATAAATTCTCTTTTTTGCTTTTTGAAATTGCATTTCAATGAAACACATTATTTTTTCAAATGCTAAAAATACCGTTAAAAACTCAATTTTAAGATTTAACAAATAATTTCAAATGTTGAAATTTAGGAAAAATCGTACTTTTAAGAGTTCTAATTTAGTAATGTGAAAATTTAAGAAAAAGCGTAATTTTAGAAGTTAAAATTTTTTATTAAAACAGGTTTTCACAACTAATGAAATATTTGGTATATAAAAACAAATATTGAAATTTCATTAAAAAACGTCAATTTAAGACACCTAAAACAATTAATAAATTCACTTTTCTGCTTTTTGAAATTGCATTTCAATGAAAAACATTATTTTTTCAAATGCTGAAAATACCGTTAAAAACTCAATTTTTAGATTTACCAAATAATTTCAAATGTTGAAATTTAGGAAAAATCGTACTTTTAAGAGTTCTAAATTTGTAATGTGAAAATTTAAGAAAAAGCGTAATTTTAGAAGTTAAAATTTTTTATTAAAACAGGTTTTCACAACTAATGAAATATTTGGTATATAAAAACAAATATTGAAATTTCATTAAAAAACGTAAAATTTAAGACACCTAAAACTATTAATAAATCCCCTCGCTTACTGCTATTTTAAAATTGGCATTTCAATGGAAACACTTATTTTTTCAATGATGAAAATCCTGTAAACAACCTCAATTTTAAGAATTACCAAATAATTTCAAATGTTGAATTTAGGAAAAATCGTACTTTTAAGAGTTCTAAATTTGTAATGTGAAAATTTAAGAAAAAGCGTAATTTTAGAAGTTAAAATTTTTTATTAAAACAGGTTTTCACAACTAATGAAATATTTGGTATATAAAACCAAATATTGAAATTTCATTAAAAAACGTCAATTTAAGACACCTAAAACTATTAATAAATTCGCTTTTCTGCTTTTTGAAATTGCATTCAATGCAACACATTATTTTTTCAAATGCTGAAAATACCGTTAAAAAACTCCAATTTTAGAATTAACCCAATAATTTCAAATGTTGAAAATTTAGAAAAATCGTAACTTTTAAAGAAGTTTCTAATTGTAATGTGAAATTTAAGCAAAAGACTAATTTTAAGAAGTTAAAATTTTTTATTTAAACAGGTTTTTCACAACTAATGAAATATTCTGTATATAACTTAATATTCGAAATTCATTAAAAAACGTCAATTAAAGACACCTAAAACATAATAAATTCTTTTTTCTGCTTTTTGAAATTGCAATTCAATGAAACACATTATTTTTTTAAATGCTGAAAATACCGTTAAAAACTCAATTTTAAGATTTACAAAATAATTTCAAATGTTGAAATTTAGGAAAAATCGTACTTTTAAGAGTTCTAAATTTGTAATTCCTTGGAGGTATAAGAATACTCAATTTGAAGGTTCGTATTTCCAAGGATAATTACCATAGAGCGTACAGTCGCTCTCTTATAGATATGAGACTCTCACTACCAATTGTTTTTTTGGGTTGAAACAGGTTTTCACAATCTGGATTATGAGATGGGAAGGTTTTATGGTAGAGAATAAGTACTGACTAGCAACCATATATAATCCTTTAGGAACACTTTCTGAGTTGAATAAAAATTAACTGTTAATTTCTGGATAGGAGAGTACTTACACTAAAGAGCTATGCATTTAAATAGAGAGTCACATTTATACACTGCTTTTTTGAGAAAAAATAAGCATCTATAGTCAAATTTGTTAAACAATTGTGTTTTTTCAAATGCTGACACAAGTAGCCCGTTCAGAGGATTGTAAGCTCATTATTCATTAAAGATATTATACACACCAAGATAATTTTCAAATGACCTGTACTGCAATGATATATATACGAGCGACAAATCAGTGCTGTAGATACTTTATAGAGAAGTTTACCTTAAAAAACTTGGCCATATCATTTAGGGAATTCAGTATTTCTCAATTTAGAGAAATTATCCTATATATTAAGAAGAAGATATATGACCCAAACTCTCCTATCACCCTCTGAATCTTAACATTTACACCAAGGTTGTTCCAGCATATACTAAATGGAAGGATTTATATATGTATATAAAACAATATATAACCTATTAATCATTCGGTGAGGAAAAACAAACCGTTAGAGTATCTTAGTCACCGAACACGGTAAAACAACCTTATTATGGAATTAAAGAGGAAGTGGAACTTGGTTTCAACAGGTCAAATGTTTTCACTGCGGGCCGTATCTTATTAAGTTTTGTGGAAAACGAGTTAAGCAACTCACAAGGCGAAAGAATACACACTAATTTTCTCTCTTTGCACCAAATTGCATGAAGGAGAATGAATTGAGAAGCACAGAATGAGAAATACTATCACACTCTCCATCTCTCCAATGTATCTACAGGCGGAATATATAAATTATTCTAATGTTTCATCAGAGGTCAATATGTATATCAACAATGCGTACTTTGGTTTGAAAGTTAGTGAGCTTCTAAAAGTCTTTAAACAGCATTGACAAAATATTTCTATAGTATGAAAAAGCGTCAATGGGGTTTAAATTAGAAGACTAAATTTTTTTATATTAAAACAGGTTTTCACCAACTAATGATACTTGATAAATAAAAACATATCTTGAAATTTCATTAAAAAACGTCATTTAAGACACACCTAAAACATAATTAATAAATTCTCTTATTGTCTGCTTTTTTGAATTGATATTTAAAGTCTGTCAATATTGTATTGTTTTAAAATTGGAGAAACAAGTATCTGAGTTGAAAAGACAAATATTATAGAAGATTTACCATATGAATATTCTATTTCAAATGTATTAACAGTTCTTATGTCACTGAAGATAATCTGATACTTATTAAGGAGGTTATCCACATATTATTGAGTATAATATGTAAGATAATTTAAGAAAAGCGAGTAAATTATATTTAAGAGATATTAAATATATTTATTTTATATTAAAACAGAGTTTCAATTTAAAAATTAAATATTTGAATTAATTAATTATGATGTTATAAATAAATAAAAAAATTAATATTATGAAATATTAATTCAGTTTTATCTACCTCATTAATAATTATTTTTTAAAGAAATTGTCTAAAAATTATATAATTAAATTTTCCTACACCTATTGATATTTGTAAATTCATTAAAATTGAGGAAAAATTGTACTTTACATATGAAAGGACACAGTAATATTGGGGCCTTGGTTAATGCGAAATGCTAGTAAAAGACCATGTAACCGCAGGTTAATAAAAAACAAGGAATCAAAGTCTTATTAAGATATTAACCAAGATATAATTGTGCTTAAAAACTGAGTTTGAAATTTAGGAAAAATACGTTGAGTAGCTTAGTTTGGATCACACGAAATGTTCTAAATCGGAGTTAAGGTTGTACAAATTTTATAGGCATAAAATGGCGTACAATTTAAGAAAAATTGTTTTAAATTAGAAAATTCTTTAATATTTTATTTTTGGCTTTCTATTGGTGGATAACGAGAGGCGATGATACTACTACTTAATGAAGAGTCCTAGTTATTTTTGGTATGGGTATATGTTGAATAAACGATTATATTATAGTATGTTGAAGTTTTGTATTGTATAAGAGATTATCGTATTTTAGACACCTAAGAGACGTGTAGAATTAGATGATATAAGTGCGAATCTTGTGTCGTGCTGTTGTTTGAAATAGATCTATCTCTGTTCAATGAAACAGCAATTTGTGTTAAATTATCAAATACGCTCTGAAGATACAACTCGTTCTACCCACACTCACATCTAGATAGTATGGTATTAATCCAAAAGAGTAATTCTTTTTAATCTATATATTTGATATAGAGAGAAATTTAGGAAAATCGTTGAGGCACATTTTGTGTTAGATGGAGTTCCTAAAAAATTTAGAGTATCATTTGTTTAGATAATTGCTGAGAGATAGAAATTGAGCTTGTTAAAATTATTAAGATAAATGTATTTTCGATTTGCGAATTAAGAGACAGTTGTTTCAGTTCAACTAAATGGAATAATATTTTGTAATATAAAAGACACTGATCACCTATTATAGAATACGTGTTTTGCTTATTTAGACAACACGCATATTCTTAAGACATCATCGCTGAACTATACTAGGAGTACTAGTGGTCTCATTATTCATCGTCTCCTCTATATTGGTGGATAATTGCTCATTTCAATGATAATTCGAGACATATTGATGATGTAATGTATCAAAAAGCGATAGGATAAATAACGATTTAAGAACTCAAGAAGTATAGTATTAGAGAAAGAATATTAACCAAATAAAATGATAGATACGAATGATGATGATTTAGAAAAATGATATAGAGAGAAAGAATACGTGGAAACTAGATTAAGAGGGTGTTTCATAGAAAAAAATGTTATGAGTATAGGTGAAATTTAAGAAAAATAGCGTAAAAGTTATTAGAAGGATTATAGAAAACTGTATATAATATATTAAATTATAAACCACGAGTGATATTCAAGAAACTAGATGAGGAAAAAGATATTTAGGGATATTATACTATCAAATTATACACGGAACTAGAGACAAGAAATTCTATAAATAAACGTCCACTAATATCATTATAGACACCTAAAAAACTAAATTTAAATAAATGTATACACTATTATATTTCACAGCTCCTATATAGAAAAATTGTATACACTTCATAGAATACACATATTAATTAATTTTAAATCAAATAAAGATATAACTAACATAGAATAAGAATTAACAAATAAACACTCATTATAAATTATATTAAGAATTAATAAACCAAAATAATTTCAAATGTTGAATTAAAATTATAGTGAATAATCATGAGTTAAAACTTTTATAGAATGATATTATCTTAGGAATATATTACGATAAAAAAGATAGTAATATCATTTTCACCACAGAATATGGGCAAGTAATTTTAGAACATTGTAAGAGATGAACATTTTGATGTAATCTCTCTCCTTTCATCTCTATAAACTAGCGTTTTCACAACTCATTCCTGTATAACATTATGGTCTCACCTACACTCCATTTCTCTCACAAATCATTCTACTCATTCTCATATTGGTACGAATTAAGTAAAATACTAGGTAGTTTAAAGTATTATTTTAGAACGACCTTGTAAATAAGGCTCAGATTAAAGAAGAGTGTGTTCAACTAATTATTAGTCTGCTTGTATATTGGCAGAGATATATGTAATAAGAGCAAATAATATTCAATGAAACATACTATATTTTTATATATATAATATCATATATATTTATCAAATGCTGAATTTTATTACCGTTAAAATAACTTTATACAATTTTTATTAAAAGATTTACCAAAATAATTTCAAATGTTGAATTATAATTATAGGAAAATCTAAGATACACTTTAATAAGAGTCTAAATTTATAACCTCATACCTATTAATATAAAATATTATATAATTAAATATATTTGTAATAATAAGCGAATTAATAAATATTTATATATATATTATATACGATTATTATATATATATATTATATACAAATATAATATATATATATAAAAAATATATTAAAAAGGGCAGTAATTAATATATATATATAGATATAATATAATATTATATAATAATATTATATATATATATATAATAATATAATATAATAATATTATAAAATATATTATTATATATATATATATATAATAAATAATTAATAATATTAATTAACTAACTAGTAATAGGTAATATATATATAATATAATACATAATTATATATATATTATATATTATATACTAAAGTTTAATTGTCCAAGAAAACTACATCTTCTTTTAAGCCTTCGAATAAATACTACCAAAGGTAATTGGACCGGGAACTAAAAGGATACCTTTTCTCCGATTTAAGCCCTTTTGACCGCAAACCTCATTAGCCAATTCAATATAACTGTATGAGAAATTTTTTTTTAATACACCACTTTTTGACCTCAAATTTGTATAAAACATAATTTCAATAGAGCTCAGCACGGTCAGTTAAAATATAATGCCATCACACCGGCTGGAGCGACACGTGAGGAGGAAGATCCGATTCGATCTCCCCCGAAATTTTATAACAGCAGGTGGGAGTTAAGAGAATGGGGAGTAGGGATCTCATATGACGATGCGAAGAAAGACCAGAAACGGTATACCAAGCGCGAAACCGTGGCGGGATCCCAAGTGGCGGTGGCAGAAGCGGATCGGTGCGGGACGAGAAACGGGCGGAGAGTTGTTTGTAGTAGTGTGTGCGAGAGAACAAAAGGGGGTAGGGGCAAATGATGAATGTAGTCATCGACAAAGGGAGAAAGAAACAAATGTAGCATGCACTGAAAGAAGAAATGCGGGTGGGGTAAAGAATGGCAGGGATAGAAGAGAAAGGGGAGGGGTACGTGGTGTAGGTGTGTGTGTTGTTGTTGTGTATGGTATGTGATGTGTATGTGTATTCTGTGTGTAATGAACAACTCGTGTAATGTTGATGACGGTGTCATCAACATATGCTAAAATATAAAAGGAGCATGGGGAAAGGGGGAAGGGGTAAAATAATAATAATAATATTTAATTAAACTCTCATACCACATACAATATATACAATCAGTGTATGCGCGCTACGCGTGGTACACACGTGTAATCTATATGAAAACCCGGGTATTTTCATGTGCGTATAACTTACTCTATCTGTACTGGTTACTACTATATATAATATATATATATATATAAATAATATAATAATATAATATATATTATATAAATATATATTATATTAATTAATTATTATAATAGATATATTATTATATTATATATATATATATATATATACTTTTTTTTATCAAACGTTTACCTTCAAATTCATTCATAATTACTTAAGCTTCAGAAAATGCCAATAATTTTCTAGAATATAAGATGAAAAAAAAAAATCGTGATACCTGAAGACTACAACTGAAATCTTGGTGAATTTGGATTTTTTTGTACAAGTTTTTAATCAAGTAGCAATACAGTAAATGCCCAGCAGTGTTTCTTAAATTTTTAAACAGTAGAACAGAATTAAGTTTTGACATAGTAAATCATAGTCATGGTAATATGATCTGAAATTTTGATTTATGATCTTATAGTTATGGTACCAATATCTGACATCATGATTTTTTTACTTAAAGTTTTGCTAGAGTTGATTTTCAAGGATAGGTTGTCTTTGTAGTAGGCTACAGGGGTCGTCACCCCATGGGCAAAATTCTTATGGGGCGCGAAATTGCAATGGAGAAAATAAAATAAGAATAAAAAAAAATAAAAATAAATTTCCCAATATGCGAACATTTTGTACAATTTTTTAACCCCATCATAAGTGGAATATTTGCAATTTACATTTATATTATCAATTTATATATTTATATTTGTGATGTAAATTAATATATAATTTATATATTATACTAAATTTATTATTTAAAAGGAATGAAAATGAAACTCAAAAATTTAGATATCCTAAATAAAATTGTAGTTGGCAACTCCATTTCTATTCTATCGTGTTTTTTTTATTTAGTATAGTAGTAGTGCAAGCATTTTTTGCGCTGATTTGAAATAATTTGAGTACTTAGACTGTACGTTCCGCGGTGAAGAATTTTGAAAAGGCTTCAAGATTCTTCCGGCGAAGTGTCCCACGAAATAAGATCTTTTTAAATCTGGCTCAGCAGTCTTTAAGGATGACGCAGCCATTAACATCCTCAACTTAAATATCTTTATTTTCCTCTGCACCGAACTCGCAATGCGTCATTGATGTAGCCAAGATTTGAGACTATAATATAAAAAGACTACTCACTTTCAACTCCTCATTCAGTAAATATAATGATAAATATTGTTGCATAAATTATTACGTTGTTATTATTATAAAATAAGATATTAAATAAAGTAAATTATTTATTATATATTATTCTCATTTTTGCTAGTTCAAATATATTTATTGATTTACTAGCCAAATTTTATTTATATTTTCGAGATACACGAGTGAGTGGCATATTCTTTTAACACTTTAATTTTGATAGTTAATTTCCCGTTTTTATTTAAAACAGCAAATAAGAAAACCAAAAAAAGGAACTGTAGGTTATTGGTTCATTTTTACCGGTCTCCGGCGAATTTCATCTTTCCGATGTCACCAGAGCCAAGTGTTTTGCTATCACGTTTGATAGTGAGTTGAGTATTTCTCATACTGACCAAATATCCCAAGTGATTCTATATGTTTACATTGAAGACACAGAGTCTTTCATTGACTCCATTCAGTTACATGGGAAATCTGCTGAAGTCATTTCAAAACAGATTTGTGACAAGTTGCAGGCAGAGGAGCTGAAGCTAGAGGACTTCTACGGCCAAGGATATGACAATGCTGCAACTATGACTTGACACTTTAGTGGTGTACAAGTGCGTATTTTGGATATGAATCCCAAAACAATATTTGAGACATCATAGCAATTACTCGCTCAATCTTGTTGGTGTGTAAGATTTTATTATTGGGACACAGTCCGTGGCTTTCTTTGGCACTATGAAGAAGGTGCACACATTGTTTCAAGCTCCATTCAAATGTTCTTAAGGAACGTGTATCTATTCACGTTAAGCGATATTGTAATGTAAGATGGAGTTTGAAGCCTGAAGCTGTTTGTGTACTTGCTCATCAGAAGAGATGGGCCAAAAGAGGTCTCTGAAACCAAGGGTGATGCAGAAAGTCTGTTAGTTTGCATCAATACATTATTTAAACTTATATCTGCATTTTTGGATCCCAATATTAACCGAGGGGAATGATGCTCAGATCTACCTACAGCAAGAAAGACTTGTGTTGGATCAATGTATACAAAAATTGAGAATATTAACTCTAATTTGTCAGGAAAAAACAAAACTATCTAGTATTAAATAAACTGAGAATGCTCTGCATTCTGCGTATATGCAAAAGGTACAACATTTCTACAAAAAGAAGAGCTGAAAGATATAAAAAGATGCCTGACGAGCAGAGTTGTGATGCTAGATTGACCTTAGTTCAAGAAACGCGCGGAGAACAACTGGATGCTATTAGACATCTTTAAGGCAAAAATAACAAAACATTCAATTCAGATGAATATGTTTCACCAGAGATTTTTCCTTTCTAGAATATCCAAACATCGCTGGCTATTGGAAAAGATAATTTTATCAATGAACAAATTAAACACGCATATGATTAGTGCACTGAGTTGAATGTTGCAGCTATGATAGGCAAAATAAATCGCCTTCGACGTCTCATTGTCTTGTATAATGAAGTCAACCCTGAAGGGCAAATACTGATAATTGGACATATTTAGATTTGCTCTAATGAGTGTACAAGTGGAAGCAGCAAGAGAGTTTAATTAACTTTGTTATGACATTAAATCTTTTCTGCTATCAGTGTTTCAAGTTCCTGTAAGATGTTTCTCAAATTTGAAAACAATAAAAATGTATCAGAGTGCTACAATGAGTCAAGAAAGACTGTGTAATCTGACAATCCTGTTAAATGAAAGAGATTTAAAAAACAGATTTCAAATATTATTGAAGAATTTGCAAAAATTAAAACCAAATTATTTAAAAAATATTTTTGAGTATACTAGTTTTAAATTAAATTTAGTTTAATTATATCAGTATTTTCTTAATATTTAATACTTGCGCTTAAGGGGAAAGGGGTTCAATACTGGACTGACGGAAGGCACTCAAGGAGTACTATCGGCTCACAGGTTAGGAGGCACAATACTAGGTTCGCCCCGGGCGCTGGTAGCTCACGCTATGCTCCTGAGTCTTTGCCACTGTCGTTTTCTAAGTTAATTATACTAATTGATTAATATTAAGTGGAAGTAGATGTTATTTCTATTTCTTAAAGAAACATTTCAAGAGTGTCGCAAATACTGCGTAAACATTTAGTGGATGGCACTTAACATATTCTTACTTGTGAATGCTGAACTCTGCCGTTCATTACCTGTGTTGAAAATCTTAGAGGAAATCAATAAAGCATAAATTAATAAAAACATTCTGCAATCGCAGACGTCTATAAAAAATAAAATGAAAGACTTGAACAAGTAATGGAAACAGATGAGCATAATGATATAGATTTCTTTGAGACTGCTTCATTATTAATATCCAGAATTCATCATATACTTAATATACTTGAGTTGGCAAAGTTCAGAAAGGACAAGTTAAAATAAAATTATTGGAAGGGTAAGAAAAGGAGTTGCAGCTGCAAGGATGCTCTCTTTAGATTCGATTTTGAAAATGCCAGCTAGCAAAGGAGCTATTTTGGACCAAGCTAATAGATGGAGAAGCACATACTTAATGTGAAAGGTATTCTGGAACTGAGGCATTTTTTTAATGACATGGGATCACAAGATGGCCTTATGGCAAAACTCGTTCGCATCAGGTAGTAAAATTCGAATGTTTACATCGTCTTGCGTAAAATACCACCAAAAGGTTGCAATCTGGGGGTTTTACTCCTATATTCTACAAAGAGAGGATGACACTCAACTTCCCATTTACAGTAATGGGAAAAAAGAGAAAGCTTTTTTCTTGATAATGATATTCTTTTGGCAAGTATATTTACTTGGATGCAATGTATCGAGAGGTATTAACGGAAGCTGAGAAAGCTGGAGCCCAAATTGATCTTGTGATGTAGCAATTCAAATTGAAGGTATTAAAGGGGAAGAAGGCGCTACAGAAGCTTTGATGAAGCAGTTCAAAGTTATATTGATGTTACAATGTCACTATCAGATGATAAATTTGATTTTGAAAAAATACTGAATGAACAAGAAGAAATAAATCGGAAGCAGCAAAACATACGCCAAGAAGAAAGACTACAGGATATGTTAAAAGTGTTCAAAGTTAAGATTTTACAACACTGTAAGATATACAAAAGGTAGGCTGTTTCTCACAGTTAGGAATAAATGAAGCCATAAAGAAATTTTCAATAATAGTGCTGCTGCATATGGCTTTACTGGTTTCTGCACTATCTTAAACACGAGTGTTGAAAGGGTATTTTCAGCATTTAAAGATTATAAAATCCGATTTACGACCTTTAAATTTTTTAAAGTATTTTTATTTTAGAAATAAAAAAGTAATTATGTTTTTAGAACGGAGCCAGGAAGTACACGGAAGCCCGAGAGCAGGACCGGAAAGCCAGGAGGGCCACAGGAGACCGGAATAGAATCACCAAAACAGTACGAAATGAGGAAAAAAAAAGAAGCATCTAAATCTTTCAGGCCCCGGGAGAATTTTTTCACAGCCCTTGATATATATTATATAATAATAAAGATATAAATATATAATATATATATAATATATATACTAATATATATATATAATATATATTAATTATATATATATATATATATATGATATATAAGATATATATAATATTTATATATATATGGGAGCTTAGTATACTGACATCTATTGGTAGGGTTGAGTCTAATAAAAATAGTGATTAATTTTTCCTCTTACTTTTATTTGATAAGAATTTGATAATTAAAAACACCAATAATTTTAACCTCCAATAGAACATAAAAGTCTCTCTTCTCTCCTCTCTCTCTCTCTTCTTCTTCCTCTGCTTTGCATTCCTCTCTCTCTGTCGCGCTCTCTTCTCTCTTTCTCTTCTCTTCTCTCTCCTCCTCTCTTCTCTCTCTCTCTCTCGCTCTTATTTGCCTTAATTATTCATATTCCGGAATTTTCGACCACTCTTTTACTAATGAAAGTGAACGCTAAATGAAGTGTTCATGAGGGCTTAAACCCCCCCCCCCCCAAGTATACTATATATATATATATTATATATTATATATATATATATATATATATATAATTACTATATATATTATAAATATATAATATATATAACTATATATATATATTATTATATCATATATACATATATATATATATATATATATATTATAGTAATATATATATATTAATATAATATATATTGATATTATATATATAGTATTATAATATATATATATTATAATATATTATTATATATAGATATATATGTAAATTATATATATATGAATATATATATATATATATATATATAGTAGATATATATATAATAATATATATATTATATATATATTATATATATATATATATTATATATATATACTATATTATATATATATATATGTATATATGTGTATATATATATTATATATATATAGATATATATAATATTATATTAGATATATATATATATATATATTAATTAATATATACTATATATATAGATATATATATATATATAGATGTGTCTCTGCGTGATGTTGTGTGTGTGTGTGTTATGGTAGTGTGTGTGTGTAGTGTAGTCTGTGGGTGAGTGACAGTCATAAATAAAGTTAAAGAAGGAATTTACATTGCATATTACCCTTACAAATTGACGTTTAGCTTTTAGCCTCAGTTATGGTTAAAATATAATTTACGGATTATATTTATTCTTTTTTCTTGTTTTTGTTGGTTCTTGTTCATCTGAAGATGAACAGAACAACAAAAAATCAAGGGAAAAAGAAATAATATGAACTTCGTTACATATAATTCTTAACATAAATGAGCTAAAGCTAGATTTAATTATGGGCTGGTGCAAAGCTTGAAAATCTAAACTTAATCTTTATTTTATGACTGCTTACATCACACATTATATATATATATAGTATATATATATATAATATATATATATATATATATATATATAATATTAATTATATATATATGTACGATATATATATATATATATATATATATATATATATATAGACTATATTTATCATATAGTAATTATTATATATAAATTATATATATTAGTATATTATAAATATATGATATAAATTATATATATGATAATATATATATATAATATATAGTATATATATTATATAATATAGATATATATATATAATTATATATATTATATATACTGATATATAGTATATATATATATATAATAGATATCATATATATATTATATTATATGTCATAAACTCGAGCGGGGTTAGGTTCCTGACCTCAAAACGCCCTCCCTGCGTTTTAGGCGACGATCGTAATAACTTTTAACCCTCGGAAAAATCATTAATTTTTAAAAATGTTACCTTCGTATAAGGTGAATAAAACACCCGTAAAGGAAGCGTACCAAGATCCCGGCGGCCCGCCACGCGCGGAAACCCGAAAAAAAAAATTTTCGCGGCCTCAAACGCCGGCAAGCAAATGGAAGATTCAGAACCCCCCTCGCGAAAAAAGAAAAAAACCCCGCGCGCAACGAACCCCGCCTCCCTGCCGCGGCGGCGCGAAGGGACGGGCCGGAAGCGAAAGAAATATTTTGTATTATCTTTATTATTAGATTGAATATTATATTGAATAAGTTATTTATTTTACACTATGGCAAATGGTAATTTATTCCTTCTTTCAAGAATTTTAAAATTCTTTTTTTGCTAATTAAGTTTTAATGTTTATAAAATCTGAATTAAAAACAGATAATCTCTTGGGTGTAACATGAGTATTTTTTGTATTTTTTTGTTAATTTTATAATTTTCTTCGTTTATTATCTTTTTCCAACCGCCGGGATATCAGGCAAGACCCGCGTATCTGTACTACGGACGACTAGTATATATTATATATAATATATATATATAGATATAATATATTATATACTATATAATAAGTATATATATATAATTATATATATTATATATATATATTTATATATTATATAATATATATTATACTACTTATTATAATATATTAATAATTATATATGGGTTCCCTTTAGAGAAGTAAAATGTTTAAAAAAACTACAATAGCTACACTAAACAAGGAAGCATTTTGCGGAATCAAGGGCACAATTTTAGTTACGGAAAGTCTCCCCTCCTCCAAAAAATATAAATTAAATAACTAACATAAATAATTAATAAGAAAAATAATTTAACTATTGTTTGTGAATTTTGTTCTTCGGTTTGGCAACTCAGTTTATGAGACGAAAAATTAGGCTAGCTATTGCCAGCCTAGTTTCACGACGGCATATATA
>JABUQX010016730.1:30000-50000 GCA_015478945.1 Trachelipus rathkii | reverse complement strand
GAGTAAGCTTAGCAATTTATCTTCAGTTGTTATGATGTACTTCTCACGTAAGTTTGTAGAGCGAATCGTAGAAATCCATGACACTTGTTTTCTATTTTTTTTTTGAATTAGCCGAATTACCGTAGGGTGGGATTAGCAGGTAGTCACCCCCAATGCACGGAGACCGCCCTGCGGCACTTACCGCGGAGGCTGCCAGGCGAACACCGGGGCCTAAAATTAAAATTATTTCTCTTTTTTCCCTACAGGCAACCATGGAAAGAAGGCAATCTTAGGTACGTGTAATAACTTCTGAGATAGGCTTACCAACCATTCCGATACTAATTTTATAATTGCCCCCTGGTTTAATAAAGGTCCATTATTATTATTATTATTATTATTATTATTATTATTTATTATTATTATTATTATTATTATTATTATTATTTTATTATTATTATTTATTTATTATTATTTTATTATTATGTATTACTTATTTTTATTATTATTATTAATTATTATTTATTATTAATTGATTATTATTATATAGAAGGGATAGTGATAGCCGAGAAAAGAGATGTTCAAAGGTGGATGATACATAAATAAATCATTGTACTTTCTTCGAAAAAGTCAAGATATTCAGAAATTGTCTCATCAAAGTGTTCCGTCGAGTTAAAATAAAAATATTTGCACTCCACAGAAAAGGTGTCCCTAAATCCAAACCAACTCCATTGTATACAGTAGGAGGTTTATAGCCATTCCGGTGGTTCAAATCTGTTAGGAAATGCCTCCGAAAAGAGAAGTATTTAAAGTTTGTAAGTCCAAATCAACCAAGGAGTTTATTTTGACTTAAGGACATCCTTTCTGAGGTGTAGAATTGTTTCCCATACTGACGGAGACTTAGAAAAGTGAATTTCAACAATGACCTTTTTTGAAGACATTTTTGAAGGCGAAAGACTTAATTGTTATCGGAGTTTTAGAGCTTCACAGCTAGAGTTTTTACAGTATTTTGATTTTTTAAAGTTTTAAGTATTTAACATTATTATTATATTATTATATTATTATATTATTATTATTTATGATTATTTATTATTAGTTATTATTTATTTGATTATTATTATTATTATTATTATTATTATTATTATTATTATTATTATTATTATTATTATTATTATTATTATTATTATTATTATTATTATTATTATTAGTATTATATGAATAGTAGTTAGTAGTAGTAATAGTGAGTCAGCAAGCAGAGTCAGTTTAGTACCACGGCCCCACCAATTCCGCAGGACAACGACAAACCCACAGAAAAAAATAATAAGTCACTTTTACTAAGTATTTGACATGCTCCACTAAAGTATTTATTAATTTGAAATTTATTTTAGGCAAAAAAATTTTGAACATGTGACTTATTGTAAGGATTTTAGAGTTTGTGCTATCCCTCTCTCTCTCTCTCTCTCTCTCTTCTCTCTCTCCTTCTCTCTCTCTCTCTCTCTCCTCTCTCTCGTTCTCTCCTCTCTCTCTCTCTCATATTATCAATTACAAAGGACACAACAGCTCTTCTCAACACTCAATTGTATCAGAAGCTTAGATTCGAGACCTGTTTTCTGACGCATTTTTCGGTGGAGAAAAGTTTAGGATCAATTTCCATTATTTTCAATACAAAAAAATAATAATAAAATAAAATTGTTACCAAAAAATAATTAAAAGAAAATAAAATCCTTGAAAAAATTTAGAAAAATCTTCAGCTTTTTTGAGCAGAGAAGGGAGTTCTTCACACATTTCATATACCTCGATCATATTGTGGACGAGTCCATATGAACGATGGGTGAAATGAGAAAGAATAACGATAAGTACTATAGTGTAAAAAAGATCATTCGGTGGTTGAGTATAAAGCAGCGTAGAAAATGGAAGAATGATGAAGTTCAAAACTTTGTAAAGGATAAAAATCGAGTATGTGGAAATACTAAACCATTTGAAAGTAAAGCTATTATTATTAATATAGTATAAGTGTATATATTCATGCATACGTATATGTACTGAAGTACTTGCTTATATTAGCTAATAGATATATATCGTATATATATACTATAGATTAGTATCTGGGCGTTTCGTATTATTATTCATTAGACTATTAGAGTATTTTGTAACGATATGAGGGATGATCCTCTTATAACTAATTATAATATATATACATATATATATATATAATATTTATAGTATATATGAATATATATATAGATATACTATATATATATATATATATATTATTATATATATATACTTTGGAGCGGGGCGTACCAGTAAGCTTTTAACCGTACTCTCTTCTCTCTCTCCTCTACTCTCTACTCTATAGTAGGTAGTTATATAATATTATATATAGTTGTAGCGTATATAACTGATATATATATATATTATTTATAACTAGTATATTAGGCTCAGGTATATTATTATTATTAAAGATGTGATTTTGAGCAGTACTTTTGTATATATATTATATATATATATTAGTATATCCTGTTTTAATAGCTAAGTAACTCTTACATATCATAGTGAAGTCACATATTAATTTGTGGTGTGTTGTGTGTGTGTGTTTTTAAAAAAAAAATCTTATAGGACGCTCCCAACGATAATGATCACATACAAAGGGAAAAGCAATATTCGTAAAACTCTACGCACTGCCATAAATAGTAAATATAGTAGCGCTAATAGCAACAATACTACGACAATTCTATACACTCTAAATTTACATCACCCACATCATCACACACACACACACACACACACACACAGCACACCACTTACTATCTCGACACACTCACAATCTTCACTTATTCTCACTCCGAACACGAAAGAGCGCAGTGGCACCTTTTTTAATTGCCATTGAAAAATATTGTTATTTGAATTGCGATGGATTCTTACACTTTTGTTTTAATTGCATCCCTAAACTTTTATATTCTTTGTGTATGTAATATTGTTCATTCATCTGATAAATTTTCAGGCAAAAAAATATGGACGATGTTTATTGTACGATTATGAAAATTTGTAAACGTCGTCGGTATTCGATAATAACTCGTGCTTAACTCAAGAGAAGCAGAATATAAGAGCCCTTCTTATATATATATACCTATATATCTATTACGTCTATTATATATATATATATAATATAGTATATAGGTATTACTATATATATATATTAATATACTACTAATAATATATACTATATGATATATTATATAATTATATCATTATAGGTATAGCTATATATAAAGATATATGATTAATGTGCTGTGTGTGTTGTGGTGTATGTGATGGTGGTGTGGGTGTGTGTGTGTGTGTGAGTGTGTGTGTGGTTAAATTTAGGAGTGTAGAAAATTTGTCCTGATCACATTGTGGTGTTGCTACGGGTTAGGGTGAGGGGGAAGAGGTAGACAGGTTAAGAGAAAGTACGAAACAAAAGAGGGAGAATAGGAAGTCATAAAGGTGGAAAAATTAGATTGGAGACAATGTGTATGAGGGAAGTTTTAGGAGGGGAATGTGAGGATAGGTGGAGACGTGAGAGGGGACCGGAAATTAGGGAGAAAGTGGGAGGAAGGAGTGGAGAGAGATAGATTTCAAAGAGACAATCTGTGAAGGAGGCAGAAGGATATGTGGAATGTAAAAGAGGATGGGATGCAAGGTTAGAGGTAAAGTGAAAGGAAGTGAATTATGTGGAGTTTAAGAGGTGAAAGGTTGGTGACAAAGGAGAAAAAGAAGGTCTATGTGAAATGGTTGGGGAATAGGAGCAGGGAAAGCTGGGAGGAATATGGAAGGGTTAGAGTGGAAGCAAAGGGGGCGGTGGAGAGGGCGAAGAAGAAATGCAAATAATCTGAATGGGTCGTAAAAAGTGGACAGAAAATTATTGAACCACAGGGGGAGTAAGATATTCCTGGAAAGAAGTAAATATAAAAAGGGAGAAGATGGAGGGGTTAGGAGAGAGGGGTTAAGGGAGGGGAAGGGGGATGGATAGGTAGATGGGGAGGATGGGGTGAGGAAAAGATGGCGTTATGTATTTGCGTATTGCCTGTATCGAAACTGGGTGTGAGAGATGAGGAGGATTTCCAAAAGGTGAGGATGGGGGGGGGGGAGTGGGCGGGTAAGGGGATATGGAAATACCAAATGGAAAAAATTATTAGGGCGTTAACAACAAGTAAAGGAAAAAAAAGGAAAAGTCCCACAGGTCTAGGTGGTGTGAGTATGGAAATGTTACAGCATGTGGCGAGGCGAGAGGGGTGGGAGGAATGGCTGTATAGGTTATATAATTTATGTTGGAGAAGGGGAGAGGTTCCACAGGAACTTGGGGAGAATTGGGTCTGTTATGGTTTCCCTTGTATAAAGGCGAAAGGGGATCGGATGGAGTGTGGGGGGAATTATAGAGCGTATTTGTGTCTGTTGGGGAGTGTCAAGTGAGGGAGAAGTGTATGAGGAATACTCATTGATGAGGGTGGAGAGATTTAATCGGAAGAGAGAAGTGGGGGAAGAACAGAGAGGTAGGATTTCAGGGCTGGGCCAGCCGGGCTGTCGTGTCAATGTATTGCACAATGACAGAATGCTTGTGGAGTAAAGGTTACGAAAGGAACAGGGGAAAGTGTATGGGTGTCTTTTTTACGATCTGGGAGAAAGCAGGTGGAGGTGATAGAGTGACAGAGGGGGGAATTATGGCCGGGTCTGGGAGCGGGAATATGGGAGTAGGGTTGTAAAATTACGGCTAAAGGTGATTAGGGCCTTTTATAGGAAAAGCAGAATGTGGTGTGTGAGAGTATAAGGAGGGGAGAGTGAGATGTTTGGGGTAGAGAGAGGGTTGAGACAAGGGAATGTGTATGTCACCGGTGGCTTTTCAATTTATTATGGAGAGTGTCTGCAGGAGAATGGAATGAGGGGAGGGGAGGGGTGGAAATTGATGGATTAGGGGTGAATACTATGGGACGTGATCATGATACTCATTTTGCGATGATAGGGCCTGGCTTAGTGGGCGAAAGAATTCAGAAGGGCTAGTAGTATTTGGTGAAGGAGGTTTCTGGAGAAGAGTGCTCGTAGACAACACGGGTGCTTTAAGATAAATCGCAGGAAAGAGTAACAAGTGTTAAGTTTTTAACGGAGGCAGGAAACAGATGAAGGGGATGGTGGTTAGAGATTAGAGTAGTGAGGTGTAGTTTTAGAAGCAGTAAAGGTTTTCCAGATATTTAGGGATGGATTTGGGTAAAGGGAAGGAGGGATAAAGGAAGAGATAGATCACAGAGTAGGTGAAGGAATGAGAGCATTTGGAGTGTCTGCAGGAATTAATGGAAAGGGGGGATTTATCACATAAACCTTAAGCATAAGGTATGCTTTGGAAAAATTTTTGTGGGTTCCCCAGCCTGTAACTATATGGGTGTGGCAAACATGGGGGTTGAAATGCTAGGTCCAAGAAGAAGTTGAAAGTGTTTGAGATGAAAGGGTTGAGAGCGGTATGTGGGGTTAGTAAAGGAGAGAGGATTAGGAATAGGGGATAAGAGAGAGATGTGATTGAAAGAATGGTTTGGTGAGAAGAGCGGAGGAGGGGGAATGTTAAGCATGGTCTGTGCGACACTCTGGAGAGATGGAGGAACAAGAGGGTGGTTAGGCAGAGTTTGGGAAGCGGGAAGGGGCTAAGGAAGGAGAGGAAGGGACCAGAAGAAGGGTGGGACTGGATGGATCAAAGGAGATGGCTGGAAGAAGAGGGTTGAGGGTTGAGGGGGAAAGCGTAGGGGTGTTTGGCCGAGAGGATAGAAGGGAATTGGAGGAGTGGGGTCGAGGGGCGGAGATGAAGGGGAAAATATAATTAGGGAACTCGCACGATACCACTTGCCTCACCGCTTAAGGCGGGATAAGTTGTGTTTGTAAAATAATAATAATAATAATAATCAATAATAATATATATATATATATAACTGATAGTATATATATATATATATATATATATAATAGTATAAATATATTATAATATATTATATATACTTATATATATATATATGATATATGAATAATAATATATATATATATCTAATATATATATACGGACCTGTTCAAACCACACCCCTCAAAATAATTTATGCTATGTAAAGTTGGTAAACCTGTGAAATAAATGCATTTTAAGATTCTGACATTTGCGCAATAATATTTCGGGAAATGTAAAAGAACATATTTTCTTCGGTTGGTTTTGCGCTTCACTGGAAGGCATGATGAAAATAATAAGGCTTATATATATATATATATATATATATAATATAGTATAGTAATATTATTATATATTATATATATATATATATAATATACTATATATAAATATATTATATATATATATATATATATATATATATAATATATATATATATATATATATATAAGTATACTATATATAGTATATTCAGATGGTCAGATTTATTTTTCATGCCTCACCAGTAGTAACTAGGTGAACGCGGCTAGCTGCTAACCAGTAAACAAAGTTATATATTTGGAATCAAAAGCGGAAAATTCTAAGCGAATTGGAGATTTTTTTTTTTTTTTTTTTTTTTTTTTTTTTTTTTTTTTTGGCTTATTCAGTGCGACAAATATTTTAAATTATCTTCCCCCATTTACGGGGGCTCGAGCGACGGGGGGACACGGACGGGGGGGGACGTTTCATACACCGGAGGGGATGGTCGCAGGAACCCCGCGAACACCCAAAGACCAAGAGCGGGGGGTTCCGGAGACCCTTCCACGGAGGGGGGATTAGTCCCCCCCGTCGTCCACCGGGAGGCGAGAGACCCCCGACTCCCCTGGGCCATCTTTTGCGTGGGTTTACCCTAAATGGTATTCCTTTTTGTTAAAGTAATACCCAAAGTGGTTTTTGAAGTATAAAGATTATTCTTTTTGTTTACTAAAGTGAAATACTCAATAGGGTAAACCGCAGAAGGATGGCACGGAGTCCCGGGGGGTCTCTCGCCTCCCGGGTGAAGAGCCGGGGGGGACTAATCCCCCCCGCTCCCGCGGGAATGGGGGGGTGTTTCCCCCCCCCCTTTTTGCTCCGGGGACAAACCCGCCCCCCCCGCCCCCGTCTTTTGGTTTTTTTCCCCCCCTTTTCGGGTGGGGGGTGCCGCGGGGGTTCCTTCGACCATCCCCCTACGGGGTATGGAAACGTCCCCCTCTGTCCCCGGTGCGGGCTCGGGAGCCCCCTATGGGGGGAATAATTTTTACAATATTTCGAATGAATAAGCAAAAAAAAGAAATAAATAAAAAAAAAAAAAAAAAAAAAAAAAATTAATCCCATCCCCTTAGAATTTCGGCTGGATTCCAAATATATATTTGTTTTACTGTAGGACTCTGCGGTTCTCTAGTTAACATATTTCTCGGTGGATGCCATTAAAAAATTCTTTGGACCCAATCTATTATATATAATATATATATACATATATATATTATATATCTATATATATAGTAGTTAGTATATATATATATATATATTATAATCATATATATATATATATATATTATATATATATATAATATGATATATATAATATATATATATACTATATAAATATATAAAATAGTGGTAAAATTTAATACAATAAAAATAGTAATACAATTAAGTTATTTTTTTTCTTAGATTTTTTTGAAAAAAAAGGTGTGGGTGGTCAATAATGTGTTTAAGTGTGGGTCTAATGGAATATTCGCCTATAGTTTTGTTATAGTTCGGGGCATATTTTTTATCACATAGTGGATTCACAATTATTTTGCCGTTGTGTGAAGGGGGTCAAGTTACCTTGGTATGATAGGGGGTTATGTGTTAGAGGGTTAATTTTGTGATTTGGGAGTGTATATCTGTGTAAGGTGAGGGCAGACACTTTTGTGGAATCCTTTTATGAGGTCTTCATTTGTTGGTTGTTTTTTCAACCCGGGTCTAAGGGGAAGTCATTGTTTCTACCCGCAATGTAAGCAAGAAGTTACAGTGAAAACAGGGGATTTTGGCTATAACCAGCATTGGAGATGAGACGGTTTGGGGAGGTGTGTGCTTGGAGTTGTTTGAAATAGAGTGCGTCGTGCTTGATCTTTAACCTGAATCCTTTAAAACTTACCACCCCTCTAATTAGCACTCTTTCTTCCAAACGAATTTTCCAACCCCTCCAACCACCACACTCCCAACACCATCTCCGCAATGTGTATACAAAATCCCTGTTTACTGTAAACTCTGCTAACATTGGACAGAGCACAAAGTGACTTCCTTAGACCGTAAAAAACAAGCACCCAATGCAGACACTCATAAAACAGATTCCACAAAATTCTTGCCTTTCACCTTACACAGATATCAAGCAACTCAATACAAAATTTAACCCTTAATCACATGACCCCTATCATACAGGTTAACCTTGCCCCCACCTACCAACGCAAATATATTGCATCAACTCACTATGTATAAAAAATATCCCGAACTATAACAAACTACTAGGCGAATATTCATTAGACCCCACACTTAAAACACATTATTGACCACCACACCTTTTTTTCAAAAAAAATCTTTAACAAAACATATATTCAATTTTATTTCTACTATACCTATATATATATATCATAGTATATATATAATATATTAATATATATATACTATAATATATAATATATATTTAGTATGATCATATATTATATATATATATAAAATTATTTATAAATATCATATATATATATATATATATATTATATATATATATATATATATATATACCATATATTATATAGTATATAATATATATATATCATAATATATATATATATTATATGATATATATATATATATAATTATATATATATAATATATAAATATATTCCAGGGGGGCGCTTAACGTAACGCCACCCCGGCAGACGCCCGCCGTGCGGGGGGCCCACGCAGTAAAGGGCCCATAATTGGCGAGCAGGAAGCAACACGAAATAAATAAACTGAAATATCGAGAAAAATACATAGATTCTGCATCAAATATAAGTATAGTTTATATATATATCATATATTATATAATATGTATAGTTTATATACTATATATAATAATATATATAGTAATAGTAATAACTATATATATATATCCGTATATATACTATATATATATATATAGATATAATATATATATATATATATATATATTATATATAATATATATATCTTATCATATATATATATATATTATTATATTATAGTAATATTATATATACTAAATATATTATTAACTACTATATATATATATATATATATATCGGTATATATCTTTATAATATACTATATTAATATATATATATATATGTATATATAATATATATATATATATATATATATATATATATATTATTATTCTAAACACAATTATAATTTATTATTTTATAATAATTTATAAACGTAAGCAAAAAGAATGCCAAAATCTTTTTCCCAAAATACCCCGAAAACAGAAAACTGTACCAGGGTCTATAAAATTTGGGGATGTTACTGGGACAATTATCAAAAAAAAAAAAAAATAAAATCCAGTATCAATTGTCACCCGTTTTTTCAAACAATGTTGAATTTTTCTGAAAAGTATTAAAAATATCATACACTCTTTGTCTAGAGTCCATTCCCCGATCCAAAACCATACAATATTTTTCAGGGGGATTTTTAGTTGGGCGAGATGCATCTTTTTTTTACTTAGATAATTTACTTAGATAATTACTCAAAAGAAAATTTTTATTAAAAAAATTTTCAAAACAGTTTTTTTTTTTTAAATTTGGGCCTCCAAGAACAAACTATAAAACTACTTATAGCATATACAAAAGAAATTATCTAAGTAACAAATGTGCCTCTCCTGTTATAGCCTAAACACTTGGATAAAAAAAATCTATTACAAATACACTTCTGCTCAATATAGGACAAATTTGTAAACATTTCAAAATCCAATAAAATGTTCAATATGTGAAATATGGGCATCGCTAAAAACCAAAACTCAGCAATCGAAAAATCCTCTTTCATAATAATTGTAGGTAATGGACCTATCTATTGTGCATATATCAGTTTGAAGTGCCAATCTTCGGGAAAAAACAAAAAATTCCTGGAAGTTTAAAGAAACATTTCAATAAACATGGGTTTTTTGGGAAAATTGAAAATTCTTGAAGAATGACTACAGTAAGTCGCAACAGGATAACACCGACATCCCAACGTTTAGAGGGAAAAAAGCTACAGTTTGGGGTTTATAGGGTCAAAATCGGCTGAAAATTTCGAATTTTATGTTCATTTTTAAGGGGGTGAATAATTGGGGGGCGTGGCCCGGGGTTAAAGAGACACCTAGTTGCACCTCCCTTTGAAGAAAACCTTTGTTTCGGGGGGTTTTTATAAGCGAATTAAACAAGACCACCAGTGCGCAAAAACTGGGAAAAACAAGCAAATAATATAAGGGTACTTAGATAAAACAAAACAGTTAACATTTGTCTTGGGAAAAAAAATGGCGAGAGGTAATGGCTATGGGATGGAGGGAGCCAAATATGTGAGGTGCGAAATTATTCAGGAACTTAGGCTCGTATGATAGACAAATTGTGTTCCCCAAATGCAGGCATACCATTACTTGGTGCAGCTCATAATTTAAATTTAATTCTTAAATGATGTCTGTAAACAGGATATAATGGCTCTCTCAAAATTTAATGACAAACTGGAAAAAGTATATGTGTATTTCCAGTTTCTAAGTACAGCCTCCGGATGGCAAGGATTAACAGCCTGGTTCAAATAACGAATGCAATCACAAAAAACACACCTAAAAAAATGTGTCCAACTAGGTGGTCATCCAAGTTGATTCCTTACTAGCAATAAAAATCAAATTTCCAAAAGCATTTTCGGCGTTCTTCATCTCAAGTGGATGATTTATGAGTAAGGCCTCCAGTGAAAGGAAACGCCAGACCTTGGTCTCAAGTAGCAGTTTTAGACAATTTTTGAGTTTATTCTCCTGTCATTATGTTTAAGTAAGGTATTGGGAAAGCATCAAAATGTTGTCTCCATAAATATTCCCAAAGTCCAAATATAGATCTTCAAGAAAAGGCCAACCTCTACCTATTTGGGGACAGAGCCAAAATCCAAAGCTTATGTGGAGCTAAAACACCAAATTTGAAGATGTGTCGAGAGAAACTCACGGGAGTCTGCACATCATTGGACATTGGTAACAAAATTACTTCAGAGCACGTAATTACAGATTCAAAAAGTTTTTTGATGAGCTTTTATCTGGTATGAAAGAATTGAAGACCCCATTGAAAGCTTTAGAATAAGGGTTTTCAATAAATCTCTGATATATTAAATGAACAGATAACTACTCGTTTCATTAGCAAGAACATATTTGTAATGAAAGTTTCTTTTTCATTTGGTGATTGCTCTTGCCAGCAATAGGCCAGAGGCTTAGCGAAATGAAAAAGTTGCAAGAAGGCTACCAAAACTGGGTTGAAAAATACCGGAATTTCAGGATTTACTCTTTTCGGTTATGAAACAATTAAATCACCTTCAAGAGCATTAAATGACTAAGCAGAGAGTGAAAAATGACAATATGGTTAAACTTAATTAATGATTTAGCAAACTTTTTTATTCGTAAGAAAACAGCAGCTTAGCAAGTAGCTTACCAGACTTGTGTACAGCGTTGCAGTTGTATTTCGACGTTACCAAGTAATACCATCTGCACAGCCCTGAAAAAAAGGTCGTTTTCAAAAGCTCAAGCCTTAATACAAATAACTTTTTTTAAGGACAATATGTACACAAACAAGGCTAAGTGGCATTGGCTTTATTGCAGTTGAAAATGACATGTGTACGTCTTGATCTGAAAAGAAAGGCGGTTAATAAATTCGCTAGCGTCTTTGGTAGCAACTATAAAGCATCAGCTTCGAACACCTATTTTGACAAGACCGAGAACAGAATATATCACGAATTTTGGGTAAGTTTAACCAATTCGTTCATTCTATAATTTCTTGTATATATATATATATATTATAATATATATATATAGTAGTATATATACTATATTTATATATAGTATATATATATATATATATATATATACGTATATTTATATATAATATATATATATATATATACTATATATATATATATTATATCAATTAACTAGATTGATACTTATTTTTTGGAGGAGGGGAGGGGGAAATTAGATATTTAAGTTAAAATAGTAATAATACATTTGGAAGCAGAATTTTAAAAAGATGTTTTTGAGAAGTTTGATTAAACTTTTGGTACACATAAAGTGAAAATGTCTTTAATAACATGTTTTTCCCCTTTTAGAAGAACATTTTATACTCATTTTTCATATATAACTCTTTTCGCAAAAATGTCATTACTTTTATGCAAATATCTAATTTCTAATTATCCAATAACAAGGGAGGTACTAATGCTGAATAAATAGGCGATATACAGGCCATATATTACATATATAGTCTATATATTAGTATTATATATTGTATATATTATATATATACTAAGAATATATATACTTATACTATTATATATATATATTAGTATATATCATAGTATATTAGAAATAAAATATTTTCAGCACTTTGGCGGGGGGGCCCTATGACTCTTAGTTACGCCACTGATATATATATATATATTATATATGATATATAATATATATATATATATATAACGTTATATATATACTATACTATTTATATATATATAATATATTATCATATTATATAATATATATATATAACATATATATATATATACTATATATATATATATATTATATACTATATAATATATATATATATAAATATAATATATATATATATATATATATATATACTGGCTTATTTCAATTTTTCGTCTGAGCTTCGATATTTCGGAATTAATTTTGAAATAATCCGATATATTTTAAAATAATCGAGATTATCGGGATATCCAGCGGGCTGAATAAACCAAAAAATCGTCTATTTCGGGGATTTAAGACCTGTAGGATTAGGTTGACATTCCCGGTTGTGCTGTGCCAAACTTAAAATTTAAAAAGGGATTTATTTTATTTTTATTTAGTGGAGTTTTAAATGTTAATTTACACTGTCATTAACTACATATTTAATAAATGAGAATGGCCCTTAAAAGGCATTCCCTTCAAACGGCCATTTTCATTGGGCATTCTTACAAGACAATCATAAAGCTTGGTAAAATAATATATGGCTAAAATTTTTCAGGGAAAATAGGTAACATTTTTTTATATCTAATCGACGAAGATTTTCAAACCCTAACTAAGGGGAGCAGTCACACGTCTACTATTATAACCCACTCAACTAAGTAGTATATACCTCTATTATATATATATATATCCTACCTAATATATATTATACCTATATATATATACTATATATATATATATATATATTATATATAATATATATTGCATTTTACACGACATAAAGGCTTTGGTAAATAATTATTGGCAAAATTTTTAACAGGAACATAGTTTACAATGTTTTTTTTTATATTCGTAATGACGAAAAAGATTCAAACTAAAACCTAAGGGGACAGGTAAGTCAACTACTTATTTGTATATATATATTTACTATATATATATATTATATATATTATATATAATATATATATTATATATATATATTATACTATATAATATCATGGCTATATGTTCCCCCTCGGCTCGAGCCCCCTTAAAAAGTAGTTTTTAGCCCTTTTTTAGGGGGCTTCGAAGCCGGCGATGGGGGAGAGGGGGGTGATGTGTTCCACTACGCCGCGGAGGGGATGGTTTGGAGGGGACAACCCTCCGCACACCCAAAGACGGCACAAAGAGCGGGGTTCCTCCGACCATCCCCGGGAGGGGCGGGATTCGTCCCCACCCCTAGGTCCCAGCTAGAGGCGCGGGAGAGACCCCGACTACCTTGAGCATCCGGGGTGGTACTAAGCCGCGTGGGGTATTTCGGTTAGTTGTTAAACACCCGGCCCTTAACCACTGCGGGAGCCCTGATTTTTTTTGCGCGGTCAAAGTCTTTTTTTTTCTGTGCCATGCATAGTTGGCAACCCAATGTGTATGTTCGCCTTACCTGTAGGTTCTGTATAGGTTCTTCTAGTATACATGTGGTCAGCCTTTAGACAACTAACCTATATATCATATATATATTAATATATATATATAGTATATATATATATATATATACTATATATATATATTATATATAGCTTAGTAACCTACTTTAAGTATTGCATTATTCGGGATAATATCAATACTCGGATATATCGGCATCATAGTTGTGGCATATACTCGGGAAAATATCGAAGGCTCAGACCGAAAAATTTTGAATTTTACCCCTATAGGTGTTCTAAATATACTTATATAGTATATACTTATATATATATATAGTATATATATAGTTCATTATATATTATATATTACATATCAATAATATATATACTCTATATTATAATATATATATTATATATATATTATATACATATATATATATAATAATAATTTATATATATATATATTATATTATATATATATATTATTATATTATATATATACTAATATATATATAATATTATGTATATATATATACTCTAGGGTATAAATCTATTATATATACTATACATACGTAGTATTTATATAGTATTTATATATATATATATATCATATTATAAATTATTAATATAATATATATATATATATTTATATATATATATATATTCTATATATAATAGATATACTAATATATATATATATTAATACTTACATTATTACATCTACACGAAATAATAAATATTTACGTCGAAATAAACTTAAAAATTAAAATAAAATGAAGTGTGAAAATATAAATCAATTTGAAGCTCCAAAAATATAAAAAAGTAAGTTCTTTTTATAGCAAAAACAACTCAAATTTTTAATTTTTTCTTTAGGCCTAGGATAAGCTATTTAATACCTAGCACCACAGTATTTAAAAAAAAAAACTATATAGCAATTTAAAGTTAGTATACACCCCAGAAGTAAAAATTTTATATAATAGTATATATAATTGAATTCTTGCTACTTACTTCATTATTACAAAATTCAAATAACCAACTTTCTATAAAAGAACACAACGTGCCCTTGCGAACTTTTCAGGACTGGAAAAATTGAAGAAATAAATATTTAGCGAAAAATATTAGAGTAAAAGCAATACACGCATTCATAATGACGTCATATAACAAAAATGTTATATGACAGGGTTGGGGAATTTTTGATCATTTATATAATAACATGAATAAATAGAATGGATGATAATTTCCCTCAGTGCTCCTTAAATACTACTTTAAAAGGGCCAGCAAAATCGAACAACAGGCAAATGAAGTTTAAAAAGCACGAGGGTTGGAACATGTCATCCGACAGGATCCGATATTACATTGGCCACAGATTAATTAGTTGATTCGGAATGCATCAGTGATTATAGAGTTGGACTGGGTTCTTAATTTAGACTATACATAAATAATAATTCAAGATACATATATATTAATTTAATTTTAAAGTATGAAAACCAATAAGGAGGAAAAGCGTCGCGGTTAAGAAAACAGTGATGATAGAAATATACGGAAAATGAAGGGGTAAATTTGGCATTTACATTAATTAAGACATTTCAGTGAAATGTAATAATGACTTCTAGGATTAATTACCTATGATAATGAATAATAAAATATATAATAATATAATTAATATAATAATAATAATAATAATAATATAATAAATAATATAAATAATAATAATAAAATAAAATATATATAATTAAAATTATATATAATATAATAATAATATAAAAAATTAAAATAATAATAATAATATATAATAATTAATTAAAATAATAATATATAATAATAAGTATAATGAATAATAATAATAATTAATAATAATAATAAACTAATTAATTAATATAAATAATATATATAAAATATAATAATAATAATAATAATAATAATAAAATAATAATTTCAATAATAATAAAATCAAGTAATGTATCTCTAGTTTTGATTATTCAAACATTTTTGGAAGTGTGAAAATGACTTTAAAGTAGAAAACTCTTGAGAAAAAAATGATAATAATTAATAATGACAATCAAAGTAATAGTAATAATACCGGCACTAATAAAATTTAAATAAATGTGTATCCCATTTATGATAAAAATTATTTTATGAATTGCGATATATCTCTTAAACTTTAATGGTGCTCGAGAAAAGTACATACCTATAAACAAAAAAAAAACAACTGTTTTTTTTAGTTGCTAAAAATAAAAAGCAAAAACGTGTTGGTTTAAAAAAAATTGTTTAAACAAACAACTTTGATTCCATTAGCTATTACAATGGACAAGCTCCTCTTCTGAGCTTTCTAGTCACATTCCTTCCCCATTTTCGAATACTTCTGTACAATCTCATTCTTCTTTGTCCACCTCAGTGAGTCAGACGTAGCAGCTAAGGTTTGAAACATTTTTTCTTCCTCTACATCCTCCCCAACTTCTTTTACTTGCTTGCGCTCTTTCAAATACCTCTTTTGAGTTATGTAAGCCACAAATTCGAATATAGAATTAGATTTCCTCAACCATAGTGGATCTCAGGTAGAGCTTTCGTTTTTACCCATCAGATGTTATGTATATAGTATCCAGCAGTATATATATATATATATATATTATATATATATATAATATATATATTATATATAATATATAATTATAATTATATATAATATATACTATATTATATAAATATATATATAATTAGTTATAATATTTATATATATATATCATATATATAAATATATATATATATATAATATATATATGATATATATATATCAATATATATATATTATATATATAATTATATTATATAGGGTTATTGTAGAATTGCTAGATTGGTGGTTCTTTTGAGAGCAATCCCTATATCAGATAATGATGGAAATTTAAATATCCTATATTTAAACGATTTATTTATTCAATAAAGGTAATAAAGTGCCCCGAAAGTTGAGATACTCTTTTTCTTCTTAAGTAGAATGAGGCATCAGGCATTTCCTTGAATTTGACACTCCCTTGTCGGAAGGGTTCTTTTTTCGAATTCTGATGATCGAGATTCGGAGTGGCGGCCTTTTCCAAATTTTGACTCCCTTGTTGAAAGCTGCGTTTTCTTGAATTTGAGTTTGGGAAGCGGAGTTTGAGAGATGATATCTTAAGTGAGTCTTCTTTTCTCTTCTGTTATTTTTCTGACTCGTGAGTATCAACGAGATCTGGCTTTATATACAATATTCGTCGAACTTAATGGGAAAAATTTTGCTTACGCAAATTTTACATAAGTTGAACTAAAATATAATTTCAATCTCTGAATGAGTTGACAATTGAGGGTGTTAATGCTTCCAACGTAACACAGAATGGTGAAGTAGTGTTCATAATAGTTTATATATAGATTAAATAGCTAATCATCATTCAATGTATGCATTATTTGAGAGATTCGAAAAGGAACACGAACATACAAAACATTTCAATAAGAAATAATAAAGAAAATATTACTACGTGGATGATAAGTTCATTCACTTGCAACCATATCTGGTTATGTCGAAAGACATAATCATACAATCATTCAAAAAATGTGAATGTAGAGATTAAAATATAAAAGGTATTAAATTAAAATATTATAAATGCGATGAGTGGACATTCAACAACATAGCATATTTGATTATGTCAGTTATCATAAGCAATTACAAATCATTTGAATGCATAGAAATAAACAGTGCTTATATTAAAGATAAATTAGAAGATATCGACAACAGTTGGTATACAGAATGAGTCTATGTGAACGATGAATTGATGGAAACTCTTGGAGCATTGGTGAGGAATTTAAGTCCATAGTGATATCTTGAATCCATATAGGCCTAAATGACGGCGTCTTTCATTTTTGAAATGAAGCTCTGCACTTGGATGAGACAAACTTATTGGAAATCTTGAAAAGAACTTACTTGTTGTCATTCGGGTTGGTATAGATTAATGTTTGATACCACGATCCACAAATGGGGTCACTCACATGGGGCATTATTTTGAAATGAGATAAAGTGGTGGACGACAGGTGGATTTGGTAAGGTTGAAGGGATACCACTTCAGTTTTATTTTTTCATTTCGTAAGAATTTTTTTCATTTGTATATAACATGGGGATTTTACTGAATATTCAGGAATTATCCGAAGAGAGCCTGAAGGTTCGTGAGTTGTGAGGCCAGCAAGTGAGTATCAAGACCATTATCATAATAAATTAAATTGGAGCATAATAAAAGAATTCGGTATCAGATGAATGTTTGCCTTGGCGTTAGTTTGAGTCCATTCTCTTGGAGTGTTTGATTTTTGAATTTTAGTACTTTTGTTGTTTTTCTATTTCTTCAGTATTTGGTTGTATTTCCTTTGGGTATCAGAAGGCGGCTGATTGAAGTTTTGGGTGTTTTTCTCCGGGTTCACCAATTATATTGGGATAGGAGCTTGATAGAAGTTGGTGGCTTCAGTTTTGGAGGAGAGTCGGCTATATAAAAGGATATATGAATCAGAGAAAAATTGACTAAGAAAAATCATAATGATGTTAATAACGATGTGATTTATATTCAACCTCAAAAACGATAATAAAAAGTTGGCTCCGCGTGACAGTTAGATGCTGACTTTTTCTGCTTAGTAGAATTATAGCTAGTCAGGTCTGTCTTGGAATTTTCACGTACAGCGTTTGTCTAATTCTTTTTATTTGGAATTCTTAAGATTAGATGAGATTCGGATTCGATGCATCTGTCCTGATTTGTGAACTCATGTGCTGATCTTCGTTTCCTTGAAATTTAAGGTTTGGAGGAGGGAGTTCTGGAGAGAGTTCTTTAAGTGAGTCGTTAATTTCTCCTGAATAATTTTTCTGATACTGAGTATAGCTAACGAGATCTGGGGCATTATATACAATATTCGGTCCGAACTTCAATGTAACAAATTGTGTTTTGCAAAGCTTTTAACATAAGTTCGAACTATAATATAAATTTTCAAATTGCGTGTGAATAGTTTAAATTGGAGGCGGCGCTACAGTAATATAATATGTATATATATATATAATTATAATATATATATATAATTATATTATATATAATATATATAATATATTTATTATTATATAGGAATATTATTATATATGTATATGTATTATAATATATATATATAATAATAGTATATATATATATATATCTATAATATAATTATATTAAGATATATATATATTTATTATACATATTATATATAATATTATATATATATTATATATATAGTATAATATAGTTATATATGTATATTATTATATATATATATATTCTAATATATTATAATTATATATATATATATATATATAGATGGGGGCTCTTTATAGTGCTCCGATCATATTATAGATATAATATATATATATAATGTTAATTATATTATTACTAATAAGTATGTTAATATAGTAATTAAAAGGGATAATAGATTAAGTGACGTATATATATAATATTTTATATAATATTATAATAATATAAACTTATGATATATATTATATATATATATATATTAATATTTATATATTAATAATATGTATATATATATATATATTAATATATATATTATTATATTATATAATTTATATATATATATATATATATTACTAAATGTTTATGTTTTGATAATTTTAAATTCGTTCTATAATCATTAGTGTATTAAATATTGTCCAATTATGAAATAGTTGTACTTGTTTCTGAAAGTCTTTTTAATTTGCATATTTGCCTATTTAATTTCGGTTCTCGGCAGAATAATTATTGCTTTATCTCTTTCCATTAAGTTTAACACAGCTCTTAATTTGACTTCTGTCTGTTGTGATGTGTGAGTGTTGCATGGTGACGTGTACGTGTTGTTAGCTTGTGTCGTTTGTGGCAAGCATTGGTGTTTTGATGGCAGAAGCATTGCAACTTGATGTACGGGTACT
>JABUQX010016730.1:0-17500 GCA_015478945.1 Trachelipus rathkii | reverse complement strand
ATAAATGATATAGTATGAATATGGTAAGGGAGAAAAGGGAAATTGTAGAAATTATAGAGGATTAGTTGTATTGAAGTATTGTAGAGAGTATAATATGCTGTTTATTTTGGTCGAAAGAGTTCGTGGAGTGACTGAAGGACTGAATTGGTGAAGAACAAGGTGCGTTTGGCGAGTGTGTACAGAGGATTTATGGGACTAAATTTGCATTGAACAAATGATGGGAGAAAGTGTGAGAAGAAGATGAAATTAATTTAGGTTTAGTGGATTTGCAACAGGCGTATAATAGGATTAATAGGAAATCTCTATGACAGGAGTTTAGTGTATATGGTGTTGGTGTAGGCTTCTGAATGGAATCAAAAGTATGTTATCACGATAGTGAAGCTAGTGTAAGAAATAAATGGGGTCGAAAGTGATTGGTTTAATCTTAATAGGGGAGGTAGGCATGGGATTTTTCTGTCTCCTGTATTTCAATTGTATTGGATGGGTTATGAAGATTAGATGTGGGGGGGCAGGGAGGTGCAGATTGATGAATGAAAGAGTGGAGGGTACCTAGCCATTATATGCCGAATGATTTGGTTTGTGTGCGCGAATTGAAGAGATTATAGAGATTTGGTAGAGGATTTGGCAGGGTATGTATAGGAGGGGTTTGAAAGTATGTAGATAAGAGTAAGGTTATGGGTGAGTGAGGACAGTCCGTGTGAAGTTTTGTTAGATGTGAGCAGCTGGAACAAAGTTCTGAGTTTAAATATTTAGGATTAGTTGGATGAAAAGGGAATGGATGATACAGAGTGTAGTAGGAAGTTGTGAATGGCAGGAAAGGTGGGTGCAGTGAAATCGTTGGTGGATGTAAATTAGGACTAAGTCCTTGGAGTGTGCAGGTGCATTACACGAGGGTATGTTTGCCTACTGTGATTACGTGTAATAGTAGTGAGACTAAATGAATCTGGAATAGAGTATGATGACTAAAGGTAGCAATGTGTTCAGAGGTATCAATCTTAGGGGCTGTTAGGTGTGAGAAGAATTGATAAAATGAGAATGAACGTATTAGAGAGTTGCGTGGTGTGAAGAAAGGGATTAAATGGAAGAATAAATGAAAGTACGCTGCAGGATGAGTTTAGTCACATTTGAAAGGATAGCGATCTAGTTTGGTTGGTGTAAGGGCATTGTATAGTGGTGAGTAATGTTGGGGATCGACCGGCTGGGAAACCGACAGAAGAAAAGTGAATTGAGTCAGCAAAAGAATGCCTGGAGGAGGAGAAATGTGAGTTTAGCAAGGCGAAGAGAGGTGCACATAGGGGTGAATGGCAGGGGTTTTGTGAGGGGGTTATGGTTGTGTGGCCCAACTGGGCAAGGAAATGAACCCTAAGCTGACGAGATGCATGATTGAGGTCCGTCGTGTTCGCGAAATTCTACGTTGAATGGTTATCTGACTGCGACGAGATCTCATAATAGAGTATAAAGGCGAGCGGGTATGGCTGGGTTCTTTCTGACTTGTGGTCATATTCTTCTACAGCTACTTTGTTCTGTTTCCTGGTGCTGTTCGCACCTTACTCCTAGTCTTTGGGAAAGAATGTGGAATGAATAATATTAGTATATATATATAAAATCATAAATATATATATATATATATATATATATAATAATATAAAATAATATAGATATATATATATATAGATAGTTATAATATATAAATATATGATATATATATATGTTATCATGAGTAGTAATATATGTAGATTATAATCGATTAACAATCTATTAACTCAGGCATATATAGGATATATATGATAACTATATATAATGTTATATATATATTAGGTAATATATATATATATAATAATAATAAATAAGATAGCGTAATTATGAAGTATATAATTGAATAGTATTAATACGTCTATAGATATAAAATATATATTATATATATATATATATATATATTATATATATAATAATAATATTATTATATATATATATATATTATATATAATTTATATATTGTTATATTATATATATATATATAATCTATAATATATATATATACTTATTATTAATTAAAATATATATATATATATAATATATAATAAATATAGTATAATAGTCGATCTATATATAGAATAATATAGTATTATATATATATATATATATATATATAAAAATAGATATTTATATATATATAGTGATGAAATGATTATATATATAACTATATATATTAATATATATATATAATTATATATATATATTTTATATATATATATTATATATTATATATAGTATATTATTATTATTATTACTATTATATAAATTATTATATTAATATTATAATATATAGTATATACTATATATATATATAATATATATAATAGATAATATATATATATAATGTATATATAATATATATAGTACTTGAAGTTATAATGGAATGCAATTTTAATATATAATTAGTAATATATATATATATATAATATATATATATATATATATATATATACTATATATATACATATATATATATTTATAATATTATATATAATATATATATATATTAATATATTAATTATATTTATAATAATATATATAAATATATACTATATATATATAGTAGTATTATATATAATATTATAATAACATATTATTATATATATGATTATATATATATATTATTATATAGTATATATTATATAATTATATAATATATATATATATTTTATATATATATTATATATATATAATAGTATATATATATTATAATTATATAATAATATAATATATATATGGGTAGATATATCCTTGAGATTATAAATTGTAGATTTCATATATATAGTATATTTATAGGGTATATAATAGTATATATATATAATATAGTTAATATAGTATAAGTATATATATATAATATAATATAATATATATATAGTATTATATATTAGTGTTTTATCATATATATAGTATAATATATATATATATATATATTATATTATATATATATATAATTGTGATAATATTATAGTTATTTTATATTTATTATATATATATGAAAATTTATATTTTTGGTATTAAATTTAATTTATAAAGAGTGATGAAATTTTCTTCCTTTTCGATGGTTCATATATATAAATCACTCACTGTTTTGCACACATTCTTACATGTTTGAATTTTCAATATGGCCTACGAACACTGAGGAGAAGAGAATTTAGCAGTTTTATGAAACTTTAAACTTGAATGAGCGAATCCAATAAACTATCTGTATTTATAATCTACAGCTCAATTTTATTAAAACCACATAATCAGAATAATTAATATTTAGATTAAATAAATCAGTGGAAGCGTATTATTATGAACCTCACACAGACTACAAAGCACAATTTCTGACGATAGACTTGACTCGCTTTCTCTACTCTGCATAGAAGCAGATATGCTTCGCAAATTAACTTTTGATGAAATTATAAATTATAGTCGGGTATAAAGACATGATCAAATGAAGGATATAAATTAACTAGATTAATAATTAAAGTTATTGTAGACATCTTGGGCCTTAGATCTAATTTTGCTGGGAGGAGTTCTAAGAACCTGAAGTATTTGGGTTTTATATTCTTTAAATCTTATGACTTGCTACCGTCATGTATGAAGGTGCCTCTAGATATGCCAGGTATGTTGCTACGATCGAGAGACAAAGTGGATATTATATTTTTTAGTCTCCAAAACGGTTAAATGTAATAGATTCCCGACTGATTCATATGCGGTAAATAATTAAAAAATAGGAAAATCGAGTTGGAAATTTTAGAGGCGGTTAAAAAGGTAGGGTCTATCGATACAGGTTATAATTATAGTATTTATGATATAGCTATAACTATTGGTATATCCTTATATCTGAGTCATTTAATTATTATTATTTAGTAAATTATATAATTACCTTTAGTTTTTGTTCATTATATATCTTGCAAAATGATTTTCTTAATGGAATTATATATTTTATACTTAGTAGGTTGTATTTAGTCTTATTGTATAATGTATAATATAGATTTCTAAGATTGAATATAAAATATGATTATATTAGGACATTTAATCATTTTAAATAATAAATATTACATTATTATTATAATGAATATTATTATGATGTAGTTATAGTATATAAGATTTATTAAGCTGTAATCATTTTAGTATGATATATAGTTAGGATAATATTAATAAATTATTATTACAGATATGTAAGAATGTAGTGGTGTCATAAAACTAGTAGAGTTGATATTTAATACTATAGAACATTTCAATAAAGGAACAGAGAATTTTTTTTTTATCTGCTCTAATTTAGATATGTAAGTACTATATATATATAATAAATAAATTTATATCTAATATATTTATTTATATTAGTAAATTATTATATTATATATTAATTATTTATATAGTATTATCTATTAAATAATTATATATGATGGTGATAATATATTATTTAATATACTGATTGCTGACTTTTTAATGATTTATTTGGTGTTAGCTAAAGGCAGTAGGCGTTGTTTACTCTGCTAACCCTGAAAAGCCCATGTATTGATATACTATATATATATATATAGTATTATATATTATACTATATTAGTCTATATATATATATATATTCATATATTATATATATATATAATGATAATATAAGTAGTTATAGTATTATATTGATATGATATATTATATACTATATACTATATATATATAATATTACGAGATAATATATAAAATATAATAATATGTATCTTTATATTATATATATTTAATATATATAATAAATTTATATATATATATATAGATATATATACAGTATATATATATATCTATAGTATATATTATATAGTATATGTAAATATAGCTTTATCATAGTAATACGTATTAGATAGTTATATTATCTATAATATAATATATAAATTATATGTATGATCTATAATATATAACATTAATTAATATAATAATTACCTAATATTAATATAGTTAGTATATAAGTAATACTATGATAATATTATAATAGTTAATATATATAGTAAATATATATTATAGGTATATTATAATTTTGACTTAAATTATAAATTTTAATTAAGTTTTGAAATAAAGTTTACTAAATATTCATGGTACGAAATCTAAAAACTAAATATATTTTCAAGAGAAAATCAAATAGAATTCATATTAGCGATTTTCAGTAAACTGTCCAGATATCTAGATTTTAGAAACATATTCATGTGATATACAATTGAAAAAATTCAAATTCTTAAAATCTTAATGACATTTCATCAGAAATAGCTTTCACAAAGATATTAAAGTTGCAAGATATCTAACAATTTGTAAAATTATTACAATAATTTTTTTTTTTTTTTTTATTTTATTTTTTTTTTTTTTTTTAAGAAAAACCTTTTTTGAAACTTTTAATGAAAATTGAAATATAATTTCATATCCGAATCTGATCAAAGTTGATTTATGTTTTAAAGCAAGATAATTATTAAGGAACAACAGAATTGTTTGTAAAATAGAATATTAATATATATATTATATATTAATATAATAGTATATACTATAACAATTATTACGGTAGTTATATATACTAATACATATATATATATATATATTATAATATATATAATATAGTTATATTATAATATTATTATATGATATAACTATATATATATATATTATATATATAGTAGTTCGAGCATCTCGAAGATTGTAAAGCGTTGTTTTACGAAAGCTGAGATGTCAGTATTTAAATAATTTTTTAAATGTTATACCATTTGATTATACATTAATTAATCATTTTTTACATTATTTTATTTTGTGTTAATTCAGAGCTGTCAATGAAAAATCCAACTTTTTAGCTTCTTTTTTGGTATCTACCTCAAGGGAATTTATTTTTTTTTTATATATGATTATATATTATATATATTATAATAATATGCGATATATAGATAGTATATAATATATATATATTAGCTAAGTATTATTTATAAGTATATAATATAAATATCTGATATAACTAAAATGTGTGGACTTCTTTTTGATTCTATTAATATTTTAAGGTCTCTTCAGTCCTTTTGTTATCGTCGATCTCTGTAGGAAGATTGTGTTAAAATATTACTCACGCTTATTGTGCTGTTGCTGGAAATCTTTATTTTGAAGGCTCCTTTGCAAATTATAAATTCCTAGTAAAGATACCTTGATAATTGTGGTTGAGGATCATTGTATTTACTCCATTCGATGATGTTCGAGTATTTCTCTGCATTAAAGTTTAGTGTTTTTGTTGGTTGAAATGTTCTAATCTTCTAATGTTCTAATGTTCTTATTATTTTTATGACCCCTTGATAGAATTATGCGACTCACGGTAACTCTCTGATCAGTTTTGTTCGTCTGTTATCATCCCTAGAATTTTCGGTGTAAGCTAAATAAGATTTATGTTGAAGTGAACGTTTCAGAATAACGCATATTTTTTATTGTCCTTAAGAAGATTTCATTAAATCCGAAAATTTGGCTCCATCAGTGTCTTCGATAACGCCTTTATCAGAACAGCCTGGACATAAATTTGCATTTAGTATTTCTAGTCTCAAGAGTTTTACTTAGAATCTGTGTAGATACATATAGCCTTAAGAATCGATTGACTGTTGTTATCCATCTGGAATGATGAGGTGCACCAGACGATTTATTGCAAATGATGATGACACATGTCCATGTTTTATTCTAAGGCACATTTCCTAGAGAAATATTTTCTTTCTACCGAGTTGAAAAACAATATCTTCAGGGATCGTGTAATTTAGAGTGTACGAGGACGAAAGTTAACTCTCTCAAATTCTAGTTATATTTCTTTTCAATTCATGCCATAATGCTTGAAAAGTATGTGTCGCTGATGTTTCCATCTTTGCTGAAAAACATCGCATGAATGGATAGCTCATTAGCATGGAGGAGGCAAATTAGCCGACTTGTATAAGTTTTACGATGTTTGTCAATCATCTGAGCACCACCACTTAACAGGTTATCATGAGCACAATGCACAAGGGCTTTGAGAGATCTATGTATAAGATCTGATTATAAAAAGTTTATAATTTCTTCAGAAATACAGTGAGCTGTTCCATTATCTGGACTAACATATGTCGGGTATATATTACATGGCTCTTTCACAATGACATAGTGCCCTTCGTGTTCCATTCTTCATTAGTTTTTGGTATTGTCTGGTTCTACATCAAATCCAAATATTTCAATTTGTGCGTCTTCAGTTTGATTCTGATGACGATCGTTTCCAACTCTTTTCGCTCCACTTCTTTCTATCTAATCATTTGATCATTTAACATGGTTTCAATGCTACGCTAATAAGAGCTGCAGCTGCAGCTGCAACTGCCATTGAGCGTACGCGATAACTGTCAGCTGTTATTGCCAAATTCTTCTATAGTACCTTAGTATGTACACTTTCTTTTGTTAAATTGCTGCGAGATAATGCATCATCATTATACTATCTTCTGATTTCATATTCTCTTCTTCAGTAATTCCATGCAATCTTTGTTGTTGAGGAAACACCAGCTCTCATTGGATGATTTCCTTTCCACTTCTCCTATCATGTTTCTACAAGGGTGAGACTGTTAGTCCTTTCCTTCCTATTGAGTTTTGTCCGGCACAAGTCGTTGCCTATCAATTAGTCAGTTATTATTGTCGTTCTTCCTGCACAAAAATTTGTATCTAACAGCTACAGTCGTTTCTTGATATTTTTTTTATAGATTACAAGTAGAATGTAGAACATGGCATCGAATTTTCCTTCTTGTAGAAACCGTTATTCGTCAGGCTGTTGGAATTTTATATATTAAAGTGCTGCACATGCTTGCATCTTGTAGCGTATATACATTAAATGTATTTGGGGGATAGAGAAGTTATCCCATACGCTTATCACATCTCTTTAGCGGATTTTATGACAATTTTGGTGTGCCTGATCCTTCGTGGAGATCTTTTTTCTCTAAGTAATAAAATAATGTGACTGTAGTGTCAGCTTTCGAAGCAGTTGATCGCATTGGAGATTCATATGCTGACCAAACAAAATAATAAAGTTTTTCTTTGGTAGCCATTATATAAATTATATTTAATATTTTAATCAGAATCCCAAAAGGTTAATATTAGTATATATATATATATTATATTAAATATATATATAATTTATAATATATATATATATATATATATATATAATAATATAATATATATTTAATATAAATAATATTAAATTATTATATATCTAATATATATATATATTAGTATTTATATAATTTATATTAAATATATATATATATATTATATAATATAGTATATAGTATATATATATATATTATAATATATTATCTATATATAATATATATATATATTATATATTATAATATATTATTAATATTTATATATAGTATTATCTATAATAATATATATAAATTTGTATATATATATGATATTAATAATATAATATATATTATAATATATTATTTATTTTATATAATTATATATATATACTGTATTTTATATTTTATATATGTTAAATATAAATATAATTATTTATATATTAATAATATACTATATATATCTATATATATATTTATATATATTAATATAATATAGTATATAAATATATATATATATTATATAGTTTATATAGTGTATATATAATATATATATATATATATATATATATATTATATAATATACTGATATATATATATTATATATATTATATAATATATAATAGTATTGTATATATATTATTATATATATATATATCTATATATTATATTTATAAGTATAAATTAATAATAATAATATATAAATATGATATATATATATAATATAATATATATTATATATATATATAATATTATATATATTATATATATATATATATATATATATATTAATATTATATATTATTATATATATAGATATGTATATATATATTATATATATATATATAATATATCTTATAATATTATATATATTACCACCCTACTAGTATATAGATATGTATAGTATTATATATATATATATATAGATATATATATATTAAATGATATATAATTATAATATATATATAATATTAGTTATATATATATATAATTATAATTTATATAATATATATAATATATTATATATTTATATATATAGTATATATATATATAATATTAATATAATAATATATATTATTATAGTATATAAATTAAGTACTATTATTTATATATATGATATTACTATATATATATATAATAAATATATTATATATGATATTATTATCTATATATATATATATAATATGTAATTATATATTATCTATTATATATATATATATATATATATATATATATATATATTTAATATAGTAATTTATAATATACTATAATATTATAATATATATAATATATATATATATTATATATATATAATAGTAATATAACTATAATATATATTATATATATAATATAATATAATTATATATATATATATATATAATATATATATATATTTAATATATATAATAAAGTATATATATTTATTATTTGTATATATATTCTATATAAATATTATAATATAATTATATCTATATAAATAAATAATATATATATACGTATTATATATATACTTATATAATTATATATTTACATATAAATATATATATATAATAATAGTATATATATTATAATAAGTATATAATCTAATAGTTCTATATATAATAAGTATAATATTATATTTATATATATATAGGTACATATATTATATATTATTATATGATTATATATATTATATATATAGTTATAATATATAATATAATATATATATTATATATATAATTATATATATATATTATATATATATTAATTATATGTATTATATAAATATATTTATATATTATATATATATATATTATATATATAAATATATATATTATTATATAATGAATATATTATTATTATATAATATATATATATATATATATAGTAAATATATACTATGTATATATATTGTATTATATATATAATATATTAAATATATATATATTATATTATACTATATAATAATATATATATATATATAGTATATATATATATATATATATATATATATATATATAAATATATATATATAATATATATATATATAAGGTATAGTAGTGCAGAAGGGTGTCACCCCCAAATTTTATAAAAATACAGGAATACTACTCAAAAGAAAGAAATAAATAATGAAGAATAATACAATAATTTCTTGTCTCTAGGAAAAAACAGTTACAGCCTCTCAAAAATTTGTTAAAACTTCCATAGATTTTTTATTAATAAAAAAAGAAAAAAAAATAAAAAAAAAGTAAAGTAAAGATTACTCTAATAAATAATAATATAGAAATATAGAAAAAAAAAAGATGTTAAGTCTTTAGGAAAAAAAAGTTAGAGCCTCAAAGTTTATCCCATAGGCTTTCTTTAAAAAAAAAATTAGTTGGCCTCGTGCTCGTTTAGGGCCACCCTAGTTCAGGTTATGATAAGGATTTTTATTTCTATAGATTTTCTCTGTGTATACTAGAAGCTTAGTAGTAACCTAAATAGAAGACTGAAATGAGACTTAATTGATGGAACAAAAATGAAAATGTCATATGGGAGTTTAAGTTTAACAACTTGAGAGGCTGTAACTTTTTTCAAAGAGAAGCGACGATTTGTTTTATACTCTCGTTAGTTTATTTTAGAGTATATCCGTCTGATTTTTATAAAGAATGCCGGGATGACGACAAGTTGCTCTACTGATTACCGATAATAATAAAAAATTATACAGGACCCATTTTTATTGGTAATAAAGTTGTTGGTATGTTGTTGCTATTTGCAACTAACACAAACACATTAGCTGTTTTCGTTTTAAGTTTATCACTAATGGCAGCCCACAGCGATATATATATTATATATATATATATTTATATATATATATTAATATTAATAATATTATATAATATAATATATTTATATAATATATACAATTTATATATAATGTATATATATTATATAATATTATTATACTATATTATTATAATTTATATATATAATGAAACAATATATATATTTAAATATATATAATAGTTAAAATATTATATTATATTATAAATTAATCGGGCTCTTTTTATAAATTCACACACATGAAAAAAGACATTATTTATAAAGTTAAGAAATTAAGTTTTTTTTTTTTATTGTTTAATAAAGTATTTTTTTTAGTTGGTCTCTGTAATGTTGAGAAATCTGATAAATTTTTCTTGAGAAATGTTGTTCATTTTTAAGGCACAATAATATTTATATCCTAGAATTTTTTTTATTATTTATATTATGAAATAGTTTTGTAAATTTTTTATTTTAGGGGAAATATGACGTTGAAATATTTACAACAACAAAAGATTCAAGTTGTACTGAGATTAAGCTGCAGTTCGATTTGACTCAGAAAAACAAAAAAAAAAAAAAAAAAAAATTATATAATATCTGTGATATACACTATATATACTATATATAATTAATATATAATATAAATATATATGCAACAAATTGGTACGTAAAGTTTATATAATGTTTATATAATATATTTACTAAATATATATATAGTATATATGTATAATAATATATATATCGGTATAATATACATATATATAATATAATATTATATATATAATATAAAAATATAATATAATATAGTATATATTATATAATAGTAGTATATATATATATATAATATATTATTTATATATAATATACTATATATATAATATATATATAAATATATATATATTATTTATATATAATTATATACAGTATTAATATTATTATATATATATCTATATATATATATATATATATATAATATATATATGTGGTGTGTTTTGTTCATGTGTGAAACTGTGTGACTTTGGGTGTCTGTGTTTAGAACATTACATAGATTTAAATAAATAGTTAGGAGTTGTTTTTTTTAAATATTTTTCTTGATTGAATTTATATTAAGTAAAAATTTTTAAAATAACTAATTCATCAAAATAAGGGGGCGTGGTGAAAGGAGGAAATTCGCAGATTGCTAAATTTCAACACAGTATAAATCATCATGCTGAGCCCTCACATAAAGGAAAAATTTAGAAAGTTCGATAACAGTATTAGGTTCGAACCACGCTAAATAGTATATATAACATATATATATTATCATATAGTATATAGTATATATATATTATTATAAATATATAGTTATATATATATATAATTAGAACTGGTGCACAATTTTTATTGTTATATATATAATATATACTATCATATTAAATATATATTATATATTTATATATATATTATATATATATATATAAATATTTTATACTTGATTTTATAGATTTTGCGCTCTATTATTTCTCTACTATAAGCAGAATCATTATTAATATTATATTATATATATTATATTATAATTTATATAATATATAATATATAGTATATAATATATATATATATATATATATATATATATATGAATATATATATATTATATATAGATATATTAAATAATTTATATATATCATATATTATATAATAAATATATGTAATATATATATAATATTAGATATATATCAATGGCGTACCTTGAAGATTATACTTGGGTAGGATGATATGTATATATATTATATAGTATATATATATATATATATATATAGTATATTTAATAATATTCTATATATATATAAAATTTATAATATATATCATCATATATATATATAGAATAGAGAGAGAGAGAGAGGAGAGATTACAGAGGAGAGAAATTCTTTTTTTCAATTTCTTCCTACTCATTCCCTTGACTGATTGTTTAGCAGAGGATAGTCAGATTTTTTTCATCGTATAGCAGGTAAGTAATGTTGGCTGCCTATATAGTTATTATATGAAAAATGAAAAATCTCTGTACGACACGATAGCTAAAATTATTCTCTTAAGAAAGTAGTAGGAAGGCAAATTTCAAATGATTTAGTATTTAAAATTATTGCCAATGATTTTCTCCTATGTTTTTCTCTAATATTCATTTTATAAATTCAGTTTTCTTTTCCTTTGCTTTTGTTTCTATGAGTCTTTCATAATAGAGTGTTGTTTATAGCGAAAAAGATCAAAAAATAATGTGGGTGGACTACTACGATATAGTACGCTCTTATTATTATATTATATATAGTATATATTTATATATATTATATATATATAATATATAATTATATAATATTTATTTAATATTTATAATATATATATATATATATATATAGAATATATATAAATAATTATATATAATATATATATTATTTTTATTATATATATATTAAAATTCATATATAGTTTATTATATTTATTAATATATAGTATAATATATATATATAAATATTAATATTATATTATATATATATATATATATATATATATATATATATATATCGTATATATAATAAGTATAGACATATATATATATTAATATATATATATATAATATATAATATATAATAATATATTATAATTTATATATATATATATATTAATATATATATATAGTAATAATTAAGTACAGAAATCAATCTCAAAACACATGCTATTCTTGGAGGTAAGGTTGGTATTAGGAAAATAACAACTCGATGACCTTACAAAAATAACTAAAATATGTATAATGATTACAAAATGCACAAGTAAAATTTAAAAAAAAAATAATAATAATTAAAAATAGTAATAAAATTGAAAAACGACTCCACATAATAACAATTAGTAATAATAATAATAATTAAATAATATTAATAATAAGAATAAAATAATAATAAAATATAATAATATTAATAATATTAATATGAATAATAATAATACATAATGATTATAATAATCATAATATAATGAACGCGTAAATAACATAAAAGTAATGCTTTCATATATAAAAATGCAGAGTAAAATTATTAAAAAATAATAATAATTAAAAATAGTAGTTAGTTCTTTATTATTAGAACATAATGACAATTATAGTATAATAATTAATGAATATAAATAATAATAATAAATAATAATAATAAATAGTATAATAATATTTAATGAAATAATAAATAAATAGATAGATAATATAATATATTATAATGAATAAACGCGTAAATAACATAAACAGTAATGCTTCATATTTATCAGCCATAAAATTTTCGATATTCAATTTTATACTCATTCTAAAAATAAAATAATAATAATGTGAATAATAATATATAATAATATAAAATAATAATAATAATATAATAAAATAATAATGAATATATAAGATAATAATGAATAATAATAAATAATAATAATAGATACTATAATAAGAAGAAGAAGAAGAAGAAGAAGAGAGGAAGAAGAAGAAGAAGAGAAGAAGAAGAGAAGAAGAAGAAGAAGAAACGAAGAAGAAGAAGAATATAATGAATAATAATAATATATAATTAATAATATAAATAATATATAATAATAATAATAATATAATAATAATGATATTAAAATAAAATAATAACAAAAAATTATTCGTTCAATTTCTATCACCATTTTCAGAGAGAATTACTAATATTTTAACTTACATTTTAACATATTGTTTAATATAATACATAATTAGATGAAATACAATTTCTAAAGGGGGCTGCTAATTCAAACATGTTTGCTTTGATCCCCAAATATAATATGGTGATTAAATTACGTAAGTAATGTAAGTCTCAAACCCTATTTGATACCATTATAAATCTTTAAAAATATAAATATTATGCAAATATGTAAGGCCAGTTGTACAAAGATTTATATTATTACAGTGATATAAATTATAATAATAATAATAAACTAATATAATAATAATAATATAATAATAATGAATAAAATAATTAATAATATATATATAATAATAATAATAAATAAATTAATAATAAAGTTAAATATAATAATAATAAAATAATAATATAATAATAATAATAATAAATATATAATAATAATAATAATAATAATAATAATAATATATAACAATAATAATTGTAACAATAAAAAAACTAACAGATACATTATAGCAATGATACAAAGCAATAAAACAATAATATTATTATATACGAATAATAATAATATATAGATAAATAATAATATAAAATAATAATAATATAATAATAATAATAATATATATAATAATAATAATAATAATAAATAAAAATAATAAAATAATAATTATGGAATAATAATAAAATAATATAAATCATATAATAATAATAATAATATATTATAATATAATTATAATAAAATAATATATATATAATAATTAATTAAAAATAATAATAAAATAATAATAAATAATAAAATAGATATATAATATACTATTAAGGTTTTTGTGACGTGGCCTAAAGAATAAGAAAATAAATAAAATATTAATAAATAATTGAATAATATATAATATATAATAATAATAAATAATAATACATATAAATAATAATAATAATAATATAATAATTATAATAATAATAAAATAAAAATAATAATAATAATAATAATAATAAAATAATAATGAATCAATAAATAATATAATAATAATATAATAATAATAAATAATAATAAATAATAAAATACATAAATCTAATAATAATAATATAATAATATAATAATTAATATATAATAAATAATAATAATACATAGTGATGCAAAGTAACAGTAAGGAATAATGATGAATATATAAATAATTAATAATTAAATAATAATAATCATAATAATAATAATAAAAAATATTTATTTATAATAATAATATATAATGATATATGTATACCTGTAAATAATTTTATCGTAATCTTAAATCAATCAAATCGGTGCTTAAATTTATAGAGAAGTAACGTTATATTTTTAAGAAAAATATTTTGAAATTTATAAGTCTAAGTGAATAAAATGCAAGTTGTTTTATTTTCTTCTCCGCAAAAAAAAAAAAAAGAAGAAAACAATATTAGCTAATTTAACTAAGAATGGTAAAGCTATACATGCTGAGTAGAAATCGTAAGGCAATCTGCATCTTTATATAATATATTATATATATTAATAGATATATTATTATATATGTATATTATATATATATATATATATATATTAATATATATATATAGATATATATATATATATATTATATTATATAATTTATTATATATTATAATATATATATATAATAATATTCATATATAATATATATATATATATAGTTATAGTAATTTTATTATATATATAGTATATAGTAGTGAAGGCAGTTTGACGCGCCCCTTTTGTATGAAGAATAGAGATATAGGGTTGAAACTTGGAATATATCTATATAGGGCTAACTCGAATCCGTGTAATTCAGTCTGTAGGATTATCTCGAGGGGGTCACCCCCGAGGGTAGACGCCGATATTGCGCTTTTGCTTTCCAAACCCGAGATTGAGTTAGGCCTAACGGCTAATCATCGCCCGGGAGTTCGATGCGCATGAAGAGAAGGAGGAGCCCATGTTATTATTATTATATTAGGAGCCGAAATTTGATTCGAAGGAAAATCGAGTGAGTACACGAAAAAGATCCTGTAGAGGGATCGTTTTTTTACCACATCCGACTGGTCGTATCGCGCCGGCGGGTTTCACATCCGGTTACGACGCCGGTCGTTTATCAGCCACCGCCATCCGCTGCGATTATCGTATCGTGTAAATTTTGGAGGGTGGTTAGAGGTATAGGTAACTAGATACGAGTTACGTCCCGTGGTCCCCGAACAGGGGGGACTCCTTCAAGTTAATATTTGATGTAGAAGGCTGAGAAATTGGTGAGGAGCCTTGAGACTTGAAGTGTATCTAGAAACTTGGTTGGATCATGGAGTGGTTCGGTACGGTGCTGGGCCATGGTGCCTAGTTAATAAACGATTCGTAAACAACAATATTCAGGTGTGCTTATATATGTTATTGGATCTGTAGATTTCGAAAATAATGGTTTCGAAACCATAAGATAAAAAATAAATCAATAATTTAAATAATAAATTTCTTATTTTTTGTTTATAATTTACAATTTACGTTTTTGTACAATACCTAAAGCAGTAATCAGAAATATAACCATATCCCTTCCTCCGTGACATTACTGTTATTATTGATCTAATGATGATAAGGTCAAATTTCTAAAATGTAAACATTTACATCCTAAAGCAGTAGATCATAAATCACCCTATCGAACAATCATTTCCACCTCCTAGCATCCTTGGTCTTTATATGATATGGATAAAGTCAGATTTCGAGCTATCATTTTGGTTAAAAGTACATAAATAGCGTTCGTTCTAGCAGATCAATAAATTATGTCACCGTAACAAGTTTTCACATTAAATTAGCAACAATAGTCATCAATTAGACTAAAAATATGCCCAAGACAACTATACAACTTAGCAGGAAGCTGTCATACAAATGTTCCACACTTAACCACCAGTAAAGCAATCTACAGGTATGCAAAACTAACTACCTATCGTTCTTTT